>CM046426.1:46420894-46719248 GCA_025506505.1 Flaveria sonorensis | reverse complement strand
TGTTAAAGTCTTCATGTGCATTTGTTTAAAGTCTTCATGCGCATTTGTTAAAGTCTTCATGCGCATTTGCTAAGTGTTCATCCGCATTTGTTTTGCCCATGCGCATTTGCTAAGTGTTCATCCGCATTGTGTGTTCATCCGCATTTGTCTAAGTTCATCCGCATTTGTCTAAAGACTTGGATTTTTCTGGAAATTTGGGAATAGAGTTAAGTATGGAGAACTTCTGTATAAGGAAATTTTATGCTTGTTTAAGGATTATTATGCTTGGTCTTCTTATATGCTGCTTTTACTATGTCAATAATATTTCATGTTATGTGTATGTAATGTGCATCTTAATAAGTATTATCCATAACAAGTGGGCAAGAAAAGAATAAAAAGAACAGTGAAACTTAATGAATGTTACCCGGGCCCTTACGATGAATGAAAGCCTTGCAAGCAAAATGAATAGAGGTGCACAACCTTGTTGTCGTTAGCTCAACTGTTGTGTGGCTATATAGCCCATGAGGATGCACATCTGGGGTCTAATCCTGGGGATTGACCAATGAACGAATGGGATCCTAGTTCATGAGCGGGCTTCGTGCCTAGCAGGATGGATCAATGTCGATGGGTTAGCTACCATGATAAACGTTGCCGACAGGGGTTCGGCATTTGTTCCAACCAACAATGTAGGCTCTTGCTTTGGTGCAATCCTAGTTAAAAAAGAGAAAGATAATGAAAGAAAGAAAGATAATGAATCACTTTATGATTAATCATGTATTTTGTTGAATGATCACCAAATGAAGTTCACAAAGTGTATTTTTCTATATTATTAAACTAGAACTCACTCAGGCAACGATGACTTTTTATATGCATATCAGTTGGAAGGTAAGGATGTTGCTGAGGATGGCAACGCGGGTGAGGCGACTTGGCGGGCAAAGACTGGCATTCATTCGTGCAGGATGATAATGTGTTTTGTAATCACTGAATG
Organism: Flaveria sonorensis; assembly: GCA_025506505.1. Lineage (NCBI taxonomy): Eukaryota > Viridiplantae > Streptophyta > Magnoliopsida > Asterales > Asteraceae > Flaveria > Flaveria sonorensis. The sequence continues at coordinate 46,718,281 of CM046426.1, read as the reverse complement.
ATTCTTTTCGTAATGTTAAAATACAGTGATGTATTATTTAGCAACATTAAATATTAATGCATGAATGGTTTTTGATGACTTAATCCGCTGTGATGTTTTATGAAATGTATTATCTTATATGAAAAATGCTATGATTGTCCAACTGTGAGGTCTCCGGGAACGGGGCCTTACAGCTGATTTGGTAAGTCATCCACGATTACCCAAATAGCATCATGTCTATGAAAAGTTTTGTAACTTCATAAACAAAATCCATGGTAATGTTATCCATTCCATTGGGATCTCGGGTTGTGAAGGTTTCCTGATAGTTTTGGTTTTCAGCCTTTACATTGCGCACGTCAGACACGTCCAACATAGGTGGTGATGGACTTCTTCAATCCAGGCAACCAGAAAAAGTGCCTTAAGCTGATAAATCTTGTCACTTTCTGGGTGAACCGAATATCTGGATTTGTGGGCTTCATCTAGGGACTATCTCTCTAATTCCTCCATATTTCGATACCCAAGTCCTTCCTTCATACTTATAAAACCCGTCATTACTCACTTCTAAAACATTTTTCCATTCCTGTTAGCATCTCCTCAGCTAGTTTGTCCTCTTTCAGGCTTCCCTTTATGTTATTTTAATCTAGCGATAAGGCTAGTATACACGCTCATCCTCAAGGCACGGACGCGAAAGGGTTTTTCCTTTCTTTTTACTCAATGCATCGCCACACATTTGCCTTGCCTGGATGGTAACGAATCTCACATTTGTAATCGCTTAACAATCTACCCATCTTCTTTGGAGCAATTTAACATTTCTGATCCAGAATGTGTTGCAAACTTTTGTGATCAGTGTAAATAAAGCACTTGGTACAGTAGAGATAGTGTCTCCACATTTTGAGCGCAAACACCACGACACCCAGTTCTAGATCGTGAGTAGGTAGCATCTCTCATGCTCATTTTACAATCTAGACGCATAAGCAATCACCTTGTCTCGCTGCATTAACACACATCCCAGCCCCTGATGAAGGCGTCGCAATAAACTATGAAATCCTCAACGCCTTCCAGTCGGCAAGGAAAGGTGCGCTACCCAGTTTCTCCTTGAGTTTTTCAAACGAGCTCGTTCTTTTCCCATACAAAAGCTGTATTCTTCTTGGTCAAGGCGGTTAGCGGCTGTATGATTCACGAGAAGTCTTGATAAACCTTCGATAGTATCCATCCAAACCAAGAAATTGTCTTATCTCGGTAGGATTTTAGGAATTTTCCAGTTCTTAATGGCTCTATTTTTGATGGATCTACTTGAATCCCTTCTTTATTCACTACATGCCCTAGAAACTGGATTTCACGCATCCAAAACTCCACATTTAGAGAACTTCGCATACAATTGCTCGTTCTTGAGCAATTCAAGAATCAGTCTAAGATTCTTCTCGTGTTCTTCCTTGCTACGGGAGTAGATCAAGATGTCATCAATAAACACAATCACAAACTTGTCTAGATATGGGCGGCTACCAGGTTCATGAGATCCTGAATGCCGCAGGTGCGTTAGTCAGTCCAAAGGGCATGACTAAGTAGTCATAGTGTCCATATCTAGTTCTAAGGGCTGTCTGGGTATGTCTTCTTCCCTTATCTTCAATGATGGTATCGTGATCTTAAATCTATTTAGGAAAACTAGCTGGCTCCTTGTAGTTGATCGAATAAGTCATCAATCCTCTCGAAAGAGGATAACGATTCTTTACCGTAAGCTTGTTTCAAATCCCGATAATCAATGCACATTCGTAGTTCCATCCTTCTTTTTCACAAATAGTACCGGTGCACCCCAAGGGGCAAACTTGGTCGAATGAATCCTTGTCCAACGTTCTTGGATTTGTTACATTAGCTCTTTCATCTCGGGCGGAGCGAGTCGGTAAGGTGCCTTGCCACTGGTGCGGCACCAGGCACTAGATCTATTTGGAACTCAACCTGTGTAGTTGGAGGGAGTCCCGACAGATCCTCGGGAAATACTTTCGGGTACTCAGACACCACAGGTATAGTCTTAAATTTTCTTTTCTTCTTTCGTTTTCATCACGTAGACTATGAAAGCTGTACATCCCTGCTGAGACTCTTTGGGACATCATGGGATATAGCGTGTTACTTCTATCACTGTGAACAACTAGTATCTTTCCTTCAATTAAAGGTATCTTAAGTAGACGTTCATCCACATGATTTCAGCCTTATTTTTAGCTAACCAATATATTCTACGACCACATCAAATCCACCTAGCGTTTAGTCATCAAGTCTATCTTAAATGGATTACACTTTAATTCTATGGTGAAGTCCATGATGATTTCATTAGTTTCTATTATTTACCGTCGGCTATTCTACGTATATGCATCGGTTAGGGTACGAGCTTTCAAATCAATCAAAGGCCTAAAGGTAGCAGAAACGAAACTACTTGTTGCTCCGGGTATCAAATAGAACGGTAGCAGGATGGTTCTTTATGAGAAACGTACCGTTAACCACATCGGGTTCCTTACGAGCACCATTGGATCCATCACGAACGCCGCTTCCCTTGGGTTTGTTAGGTCTGGCGTCCTTATCCCTTGCTAGCTTAGGACATTTGTTCCTCTATGTCCTGGATCTCACACTCATAACATTGCTTACCCGGTTCATACTTACAGTCCTTAATCAAATGGCCAGTTCGTTTACACCTGAAACAAGGCATCGGGTTGCACTCCCTTTGGGGATTAGTTTGCACTTGTTGCAAAAGGTCTTGTACCTAAGTACAGCTTTTGAGGCCCTTCCACCATGACATAACGCCTTACACCTACAACCAGTCCTCTTGCTTGAGCTACCACTGTTCCCAATTGCCTTCTTAGCATTAAACCACTTCCTTTTCTCACCCATTGGCTTCTTCTTGTCTCTGTCTTCACATGTTTTGTCCACCCAGCTCTAACAGGTCATCAGTCAAGCTGCTGGTGAAATCAATCGCTGCTTGTAGGGTGGTAGGCCTGGAGGACCGGGCCATGCCTCTAACTCTAGGAGGTATCCCCAAATGAAATAGGCTACACCTTTAGCTTTGGGTGTCACCAGGTGAGGTACCAGTCGAGACAGAGCCAAGAACCGGTTGATATACTCAGTGTAATTCGGGCCTTCATCTCCAAATTCAGAAATTCGGCCTCCAATTTCTCGAGTTGATTGATCGGACAATACTTGTTGGTCATCAGCTCTCTGAATTCAGACCATTTCATTCGTCCTGCAACATCCTACCTCGAGGCTGAAATGATAGTTGCTTCCACCACTCCACTGCTGGTCCCTTGGTGATTGAGAGGCAAACCTAACCATGTGCTCGGTCTTGCATTCACTGATGTCTAACACAGCTTTGATCTCATCTAACCACCGGTAGGTCTTAATTGCACCCTTAGTGCCATAGAAATCCTTTGGTTTGCAAGCCATGAAGGTTTTGTTGGAGCACCCATTCCTTATCTCCTCAGCATCATCAATGTTGCCTTCCTTATTTCCAGGTCCTCCCGCTTCCGGTCGCGATTCCAGGTCTGCGTTGATCTGGGCGATATAGTTTGGGATAGAATTATCAATTGTTGAGCCACTAGGTTAGCAATTCTCTCTTCATTCTCGAGGTTGAAATTTTCTCCATGCGGTGTTTCTGGTGGGTAGGTGGTTGATCTCCACCCTGGTTTCTAGTTTTGTCATTTCCTTCCTCATTTCTTCCTCTACGAACTCCTCGTCTAGGTGGCATTCTGGTGTCAATCATAGATAAACTCATTTAGTATCTCATGAATCGGTTTCAAGTATCTCGTCATGCCGATTTTACTTCTATTAGTCATATTCACCATGTACATGAGGTTCCTCTTACTCACTACAAGACATGTATAGATGTTTCATTCAAGAAATCATGGTCCAATAAATTTTTATGAGGCAACCAAATTAATTTCTTTGAAATATACTATTGCATATTCTATTTTATACACCCTGCAAAAGTTAGTATCATAAGAGAAAATTCATAAATAGTTAAATGTAGCGACAACCAAGCAAAATAGTAGTAGTGTCATAGTATCACAATTGGAAGGTGCCATCACCCCCATAAATAATAGTAATGTCTGAAATAGATAAATAGTTTCTCAAATAGTTCAGTAGTCTCCTCCTAATGCAAACTGTTAATACCCCCTCGCCATCACTTGCCACTTTTTCTTCAACCAACCGAACCACCCACACTCTTCTTCTTCTGCTCCTGCTTCAAGCATTGAACACCATGAGACGCCATCATGACCTGGAACTGGGCAGACTGTGAGGTCCGTTGTAGCGTACTGGAGAGTCACCTCGTGACGCTGAATAGTCCTAAGTATGTCACCCAGTATGGGTCCGAAGGACTAAAGTCATTAGCCCAACGACTAGACTAGGAGTAGGGGTCTCCAATAAGACACTTGGGCCATCATACATACTACGCCTGGGCGGCATCTAATACTCTTTGCGTTGGCGTCTGGCGGGTCAATCACCGGAGGTGCGGTGGTGCGGGAGTCATCACAGGGGAGATGGAGGCGGCAGCATCCTAAAGGAAACGGACGCTTCTGGCCTAGTACTCTTACGCGGTCGTGTGATGACACGTTCGACCCATTCTGATAGGTGGGATAGGTGAGAGGGTAGGTATAGTGACGTGTGGAGAGTGTGGAACGCGTTCGGGCTCCTATCCTGAGATGATGGCGAAGAGTCCTCCGAGGGTTCCGTGTCATCAGAGGTCACTGAAATCTAGCCAGATGTATACACCTTCGCTGGTACTCCTCATACTGGGACGGAGGCGTTGCCATCCTAAGCCTTCCAACTGGGGCAGTCTCATCAGCTGAGTATGTAGGTGCTTTTCCATTGTTTGCCATAGTTTCTTGAATCCTGTATAAGATTATCATGAGTAATTTGGTTTCTCATACTCATGACATTAATAATAATAATAATAATAATAAATAATAATAATAATAATATTAATAGTATCCATAAGTAGTATCAGCACAGGGTTACAAAGGTACAATAAGACTATAAAAGTTGACCACACAAAACATTTCCAAATCATTACCCCCTTAAAAGAATCAAGTTGTCATCACTCAAGGGGGTATGCTGGAATTTGCGCATCCGGTAAATTAATGATTACATTGATCAAGTGTATCATCATTTACCCAACCCGTTCACTTAAACCTCCCAAAACAAGGAACAGTCCTAAGTATCAGGGTTGTAGCCTAGGGCCTACAAAAGTATCCCGACTTCTCCACAACCTTTGGCTCTGATACCAATGTGTCACACCCTAGGCCCAAGGTGAGTGTAACGTTACAGACTGGCAATATATGTGGACATCAGAAACAACCATCATAAGAGCACACAAGAGAGAAATCACATGGCATTACATTTAAATAACATCACCGGGCCATAACAATCTAGCCCATACAAAAGTATCAATACATCACAACAAAAAAATCCAAATGTTCAACAGACATCAATTAAATTTCTAAAATGTTTCAAAGTTAAGTAATGCCATAGGTAGTCCCGTTACTAGGTCATCCATTCAATTTCTCCAACAAACCAACTTCCATCAAAGATTACCTGAAACTTGCTCAAAAGGGTTTTGGGTCAACTATAAAGTTGGTGAGTTAAGTGCTTAAAGTTTAAAAACAAAATGACTCTTTAGAATCCATAAGTAATTTTAAAAATATAAGTATCATTGTGTGGGGTCACAATCAACCCTGCACTCAATCCTGGCTAGCCTTTTCTAAACTTGTTTATTACCGGTTAACCCATAGGAGAACTGAGCCTCAAATAGTGTACCATACCTGTTGAGTGATACACCATAGTTTCTTATACTACTTTTTACATGACACAAACGACCTCGCAGGATCTCAGTGTGGAACCCTTCCTATTATGTCATTGGGTCATGACGAAAGGCACTGTGCGTGGGGGATTTCCCAGGTAGATCTACCCTATAAAACAAGCGGTTCACCAAGAATTAATGATCGTGATACAATATAAGAGCAGGTTCTAACAATCACCATAACATATAAGCATCACATTATAGCACTAAAAATTTCAGTTCAAACACAGCATTGTCATCCCAAAACAGTAGTAAAAGGGGAACACTAAACTCACTTAAGGTTAATCAACGTTCTTTGAGCATAACAAGATTCAAGTCCTAGCACTCTATCATCAAGATACAAGTAATTAAGCTATATGTTCTTAGACTATTTTAGGTGCAACTAGGTGTGATTTATCGCCAAGTTCATGTAGCTTCATTTCTTAAGAGTTTGCATCCAAAAGTTTCCTTTTTAGGAAGTTAGGTTTTATCATGTGAATGACAGTTTTATCATTCTCACAACTTTAATATAACATTAAGTTTGAAAAAAAGCTTCTGGTCATAGGATGATTTAAATTCAGTGATATTTCAAAATTTACACTTTGGTCCTCAAGTTTCAAAATTTACAATTTTGACCTAAAATTCTGTGTTCTTCATTACCTTTTATCTTTCCAGAAAATTTCATCTTAGTACCTCTAACTTACTGAAATAATATGAACTTGTTAGTTTTAGCTTGTTACTCTATTTAAAATCACCCGGTTTGGCTTGTTTAGGATAAATAAATAAATCCATAAAAATCACATATTAACTCAATAAATCACTTAATTGGTTTTTATCATTAAAATACTTATTTTAGGGCTTGGATATTTTAAACTTTAAACCTTTTAAGATTTGGCCTTATATGAGACTTTTTTCACTTTTTCGAGTCTTTACTATTACCATTTAGTCCATTTTTCTACTCTTTTCAACATATTCGATAAATGTTATGAATTCACATGTTTACTACCACAAAATACTGGAAAAAAGCATTAGTTTATGGATTTTTACATACATAGCATCTTTGTTGCTTTTTAAAGGGTGGTTTACACCATTACGCATGTGTAATCGTCATAGTTTGAGCATAAACGTCACCAACCTTTATGTAACTTTTAAATCCAGGTTATTATGATGTTCATAAACTGGTTTTGAGAAAAATTTAACATGGGTTAAGGGGTTTTTCAAAACAGGTGGGTTTTTGGTGCGAAATACATGAAAAGAGGGTTCTTAAGGAGAAATCGGGTGCACCAACCCTTGGTACACTTACATACTTAAAAAGGTTCTTATGTGAGATGTCAAGAGTTCCAAAATGCATTAGGTAACCTAGAAAGTTTTTTTTCTTTTGTACAAAAGAAGTAGATTTTGTTAGAAAAGAGAGGAAAACTCAAGAAATATCTTTATTCAGGTTTATAAGGCTTACACTCTAGAGGTTTTGTGCTGTTGGAATAGTATGGAGAGGGTGAGAGCTATTGGTTAAGAACTTGAGCTGGACCACCTTGTTCTGGCAAGAACCTTGCGTGAAAAACTCACTTTAGCTCACCTTCCAGCTTTGTTTGGGTCTTGGTCTAATGTTGATGAAGTTATCTTCAAAATCTTGTTGGAATGAAGAAGAGAGTGCTGGATTTCTTAGGAGAGATGGTTGGCTTCGAGAGCTAGAGAGAGATGGAGAGAAGAGTGGAAGTTTGCATGTGTAAGGAGAAGAGAGGGGTTGAGTGTGGTGTGGTTTTGAAATAGTCAAGGGAGAGGAGTGTTTGGTGGATGGGGCGGCCGAATGAGAGGAGGGTGTTTGTTTTTATATATGTATTTTTTTGTAAGTTATATGTAATGAAATTGTTGTGCACTGCAGTTGTTGGTAATTTTAGTCTTATAAGTTTTTAAGTGTAATAATGAATACGCATTCATGTGTGCCGAAAATGTGTATGTATACAACATTTTATTTGTTAAGTTTATAACTCTAATTTTTCTAAAATCACTTAGATTCTATACCCAAAATTTCAGAAATAACCTAAGTGTCCACAACGCATGAATAAAGTATACAACGGACAGCTTAAATGCTAAGTGTTCACAGCGGACAGCTAAGGTCCACAGCGGATAGCAAAAGTCCACAGCAGACAGCCAAAGTTCACAGCGGATGACTAATGGTCCACAGTGCATGAATAGAGCATTAAGTATGTCCACAGCAGATAGCCATTATCCACAGCGGATGACTAATGGTCCACAACGCATGAATAGAACATTAAGTATGTCCACAGCGGACATCCATTATCCACAGCGGATGACTAATGGTCCACAACGTATAAATAGAACATTAAGTATGTCCATAGCGGACAGCCATTATCCACAACGGATGACTAATGGTCCACAGCGCGTGAATAGAACATTAAGTATGTCCACAGCGGACAGCCATTATCCACGGCGGATGACTAATGGTCCATAATGGATGGCAAGTCCAACACCTACGATCAAACTTATGTAGTTTCTAGTCCCATACATCATTTCAAAATGTATCGTAGCATAGATCTATCAGATTCACACTTAAAACATCATAAACAACCATTTAACATCATAGAAATCCTTTTAAAACAGTCATCTTTTCATGGAAAAACATAGTTTAGTAAAGAAACATCCTTTTCAGCATGCATAATAGCCCCAACAAGTAGAAGACAAGTAAAAAAGGGAATCTAGAACTCAGTTGTTAAACACTGAGACAACACAACTTGGACCTAGAGCTGCGTCTCAACCAACTCATCTTCTAATCCACAGCAGGGTCCTCTTCACTCTCCTTCTAAACCTGTGAGAGAAGAGAACCCAACTAAGAGAGACACAGTAGAAAAACCTGGTGCTAAAGACCAATACTCTCAGTTAAAGACTTCAAGGAAGAGGAAAAGGATGGCCATGAAGAGTGTTTCCAAGAAGAAGACCAAGGCATCTACCTCTACACCTCAAGATGAGTCAAAGCATCCTGAGGTAGTGCAAGAAGAGGTTGCTCAACAAACTCCTACTCAAGTAGAGCCTCTTACAACTGGAAGACCCATCTTTTACTGGACTCTTACTGCTAATCCAGACAAGTGGTATGTCATCAGAGATCAAGGAGGTCAAGATGTCTATTTCTGGCAAGATATGCTTGATCTTCCTCTACATGATCTCCATGACATGAGAAGATATTATGAGAGTCTGAGGGATCCTGACCAGATGATGAAGAAAGATATGGTCTTAATCCTAATAAAGGACTGTTAACATCTGAGTAACTTCTCTATTTTAGTAGCATCAGCCTAAGGGGAGTTTGTAAGGCTATATTAGAAGGTTGATGCAACCAAAGAAGCCAACACAACCAAGGAGCTTCCTGCATGCATGCACTGATGTACAAGGTAGAAGTTACTTCAAAAGTTTTACACTCACCACAGAAATTATTCTAAGTGTAAAATCTTCCGAAGCCAAAGACCAAATCTTCCGAAGCCAAAGATGAAGTCTTCCAAAGCTTCAAAGAAAAAGTCTTCCGAAGCCAATGTTGTGAAGACTGATTTCTTCCCAAGACAGAGAGGACATGCTTTCTCTGATCTGCTTTTCCATAAAGCTGACTTACTTTCCGCTGCAACTCTGATGACTCACCAACTTATACAAGTTGGTGAAAAGGTTCATGCTTTAGTAAACTGTAGATTATGATCTTGATTTTGTAACTTCCTACTTTATACCTTTTATCCTTTTATAATATATTAGGATGTGAGCTATGGCATGTCATAGCCACTAGTCAAAAGACAATCTGCCTTTTGACTTTACATTGATCTTGTTGTCTAGATTAGTGTTTCCAGCTAGCTTCAAAGTATGGCAGGCTGTAGGATGTAGTATAAAGTATCTCAGGTCCTTGTATTTCTTTTTATGCTTTGTAACTTGTAAAAAAACTTAAGAGCAATATACAGCATTCTTGAAAACCATATTAGTCTATTCTTGTTCTTAGTTCTGTCTCATTTACTTGTGTTCTTAGTATCATTTACATAAACCTGGTTCTCTATTTGATCTGTTAAGTGTTCTAACACTCTTCTTATTGTGAGACTGATTGTATTGACCATCCCTTAACCGGTCCTGCAAAGGAATGGCAAATAATCATTATTTATTTTAGCTTAAGTGATCATTTTTTCTTGTGTGACATTTATAATCTTAGACGAGATTGGATAATTGCATATATCGAGATGAGGAGTTGTCTGGGCTTATACTACCACGTCAACATTTGAGAGCGAGAACCAATTTTTGGTCAATTTTGTAATTCAAAGTCCACATTAGTTGAGTTTTTTAGTTAATTCGAGATAGCAATGAAGGCTTAAATGTATGTACTCCTGCTTCCCCCATCTCTAGCCCACATCGGCAACCCCCTACTGAGGTGGATAGTCCTGAACTTATTTAGGAAATCCATATGGTAGAGGCTATCACCTTTGCAAGTGATAACATTACTAGGACCTCTACCATGACAACTCAGCCTCTTCACACTTCTCTGGAAGTTATCATTAGGCAGGGGAAATCCAGCAGCCAAGAAACCTATGCTGGTGGTAAGGAAGAAGACTTAGGTCCAATTCTCTGTTTTGGTAGCATCAGCCTAGGGGGAGTTTGTAAGATCATTTGAAGATTATGAGGCAATCCAACCAACAAGCCAGAACAACCAAGTCTTCTATGCATGCACTAAGGAACAAAGATGAATTAGCTTTGGAAGTCTTACACTCTCAAATGTGTCTAAGTGTAAGATCTTCCGAAGCTAATAGTTCAGAAGGAGTTACTTCGGAAGTTTCACACTCAAACAGAAAAAATATTCTAAGTGTGAAATCTTTCGAAGCCAGAGACTAGCATCTTTCGTAGTCAAAAATGAAATCTTCCGAAGCTTCAGAGACAAAGTCTTCTGAAGCTGTGAAGATTGATTTTTTCAGAGGAAGGAGAAAATATGCTTCCTCCAAATCAACTTTTGATAAAGCTGACACACTTTTCGCTGTCTGCTCTGGTGGTTCACCTACTTTACACAAGTTGGTGAAACTTCCATGCTTTATCAAAAAGCAGGAATTATCTTTGTCTGTAACTTACCTTACTTGTTCCTGTAGACTTTTTGTATTAGGAAAAGTCAGTGAGGTATGGCATGTCATAGTCACTAGTCAAAAGGCAATCTGCCTTTTGACTTTAGATTGATCTTGTTGTCTAGATTAGTCAAATTTCAACTGTCTTTACATGTAAGTGACGGTTGTAGGTTGTAGTATAAAAGTGTCTCAGGTCCTTGTAATTTCTATATGCTTTGTAACACTTGTAAAAGAACTTGAGATCAATATACAACATCCTTGAAAACCAATCTTGTGTTCTTGTGTTGTTCTTAGTTCTGTCTCTTTAATTTACTTGTGTTCTTAGTATCATCTGTCTCTAGTTACCAGTTCCCTATTTGAATTGTTAAGTGATCTAAGATCTCTCCTTAGCGTGAAACTAAGTGTTAAGTACCCTTACCCCGCTCCTGTAGTTTTAAAGTGTAATTATGTTATTCCTTATTGTATTGTGTCTTGTTATTACAGCATCGTCAAGCATTAAGTCTTCATACTTCAATGTATATTGTGTGTAGATTTTATTTTGAAAAGACGATATGACAATACCATGCAGTTGTAATAGGTTTGAGCAGTTTGAAATGCTATGTAGGCATTTTTTGTATGTTCTTAGATTTTTTTATATAACAAAGTTCTCAAAGAAGTATGTGTTTAGGAGTTGGACAAGGGACGTTGATCCAAATACTCCACTATGATCTAATGTTATGGTTGAAGGTTATGAAAAGAAATGGCTTGATAATGAAGTTATTGTTAGTGATATTAGGTTTTCAAAAGATTATATCATAAATCGATTGGCTACGGATAAAGATGCATCATGTCTTTATAGATGCATCTTGTCTTTATATTGACTATTTGAAGAGATACATGCGTAAAGCTGATGATGTTCAAATTGTTACCCACATCCGAGCAGGAGAGATAGAGTTGCTTCAGTTAGTTGAAAGAGTGATCCATGCAATGTTAAACTTGGTGTTTCTATTAGATCAAGGACAAAAGGCAAAACTAAGTGTTTGAAATCAGCTCAGGAGATAACTATTAGTCAAGTATGAAATAATTTTAAGATATGTGGTTTTTGCAATGCTATCGTTTGCAATCAACGCACTTGCAAGTTATATCTACAAACTCTTTGAGATAATGAAGCATCAACCAGCTCAGCAGCTAATCATAGCATCAAGCAATTAAACAGTTATTCATGATTAGAGAATCGTGTCTTTATTATTCAACTTTGTAATACATGTTATTGTTTAGAACTTCAAACATATTTTTCCATGCAATGTTAAACTTCGTGTTTCTATTAAATCAAGGACAAACGGCAAAGCCAAACGTTTGAAGTCAGCTCAAAAGATAGCTATTAGTCAAGTAGGGAAGAATTTTAGGATATGTGGTTTTTGCAAATAGAAACATTTCCATAATTTGTTTATTTGTATTATCTGCATTTAATTAATGATGTGTCTATTGTCTCTTTTATGCATTGTTTAATTACATATCATTATGTTATGTATGTCGTTATGTCTAATTGAATACACATATGTTCTCTCAATAAATAAAACAAATAGTAACATTTGATATAATGTGTTTTTTCTTACTCTTAGTTTGATAGATGATGTCTCAATCGTGTAACCATTCATTGTGTAATTACGCATCATTTGTGTCATGTATGTCATTGCGTCTTTTATTTATTGTGTACACATATATGTTTTATAACCGGTAATACTTTTATGTTCTATCAACTAATGAATAAAATTTCCAGTTTTATGAATTGTTAGTTATATGGGTCTATTATGTCTTTAATCAATTAATCAATTGTGTAGTTATAAATATGTCATATGTTATATGCATTATGTAATATATTCATTGTGTTATTTAAGCTAATATGAAAATATTGACTTTAACATTTATTTAAGGTAATATGGAAATATTGACCGGAAGTCAACGGGTGCAATATTGTCCTAAACTACTAACAACGTCACGACCTGGTATGTCATGGCGGGAGGCAAACAGACAAACATAGTCAGCTTCGATCGCGAAATCACTATTGTTTTTTACTAATGAAATTAGACTAGCTATCTATTTCAACGCACTTGTTTATGTTTTTTACTAACGCAACTGCTTATGATTGATTACAAACTCTTGAACTCACCAACCATCATGTTGACACTTTTAGTATGTTTTTCTCAGGTCGTTTCTAGCAGCTGCCCATAAGAGCACGCACGTGTTAAGCATGCTTTGTTCAAACATTGTTTACTTTTAATTTAGTATTTACTTACGTATTTTGGTTTGGGCGCATGTTTTGCGCAGTTTACATTTAGTACCTTGTGTTTGTGTTATTTACAAAACGCTTCCGCAAATATTTTAAAGTTTCAAACTCTGAATTGTTTTAAAGGTTGCATATAGTGTCGTTCTGAGTAACTAATGACTGGGATCCTGGTTTGTTCACTCGCCTCGTGGTAAAACTCCACACGTGGATTTTGAGGGTGTGATAGAATACACATATGTTCTCTCAATAAATAAAACAAATAGTAACATTTGATATAATGTGTTTTTTCTTACTCTTAGTTTGATGGATGATGTCTCAATCGTGTAACCATTCATTGTGTAATTACGTATCATTTGTGTCATGTATATCATTGCGTCTTTTATTTATTGTGTACACATATATGTTTTATAACCGGTAATACTTTTATGTTCTATCAACTAATGAATAAAATTTCAAGTTTTATGAATTGTTAGTTATATGCGTCTATTATGTCTTTAATCAATTAATCAATTAATCAATTGTGTAGTTACAAATATGTCATATGTTATATGCTTTATGTAATATACTCATTGTGTTATTTAAGCTAATATGAAAATATTGACTTTAACATTTATTACCCTACTTCAAACCATAGCAATTTTACTATTTACAACTTCAGACCCTACTTCAAACCATAACGAGTGTATTGTTTACAACTTCAAAGTACTATTGTCTTATGTGAAACAAACGTACAAAATAGATTAAAGTTAAAGCTTTAATCTACTTTTTGCCTAAGTCTTAGTTGAATTCTTGTTTTTGTAGTTTTTTGTATCTTCCTTCTCTTTGCAACGGATATTTCAAGAATCTTCTTCACCTCATCTATAACAAAAGCTCTTGCCTAATTTATGTCATGTAATAGATTTTTTGCAACATACTTTCTTTTTAAATCTTCAATTGGTGCCTCCTGAACATTCTCATTCTCTTTCCCAAATACATATTTTCAGATTTTCACATCTTCTCCCATAACCATTTCCATGTGTCTCATACTCTCACGATAAAGAGTCCACAATTAATGTTGTTATGTAAAGTTCTCTACTCTATTTCGAAACAATTTATGCAAGAATGTTTCATTTGTTTTACCTTAGGATGTGATAGATGATGAAGATATGTTGCAAAAGCGTTTCTATGAAAAAAGAAATACCTTTGTGTTATATTTTCAAGTTATGCATTGTGTTATTTTTTTAGTTATGGGAGTTTTAGTTACTTATTGTTTTTTTTTTCTGGAGTACAGAGGTACTTAGCTTCATACTCTAGTGACTCATTGTTCTCAATCAGAATTGTTGTTGTGTGTTTTAGGTTGAAACAGATAAGGTAAAAATGATGTGATTGAATGATGGGTACAAATACGAGATCAAAGTATTTGATACTTTTAAGCTTTTCTTTCCTTAAAAGTACCCACTTGTGGTGAACTCCTTAACCATGTCCTTCTCATCTTTCGAGTAGGTGTCCGTTTGCTGTGAGCTAAATAAAATATAATTGCAATGATTTTATTAGAGTATACAATATGACACAATATAAAATTTTCATTGTGTTTTTATGGAAACTTACAATTATGGATGTAATGCAAAACAACCTGTAAACAAAATAGTCTAAGCAATAACAAATCACTATTCAGATTGTAGATTGTAGAGATCAAAACTTTAACCAATCAGAGTAATAGATTGTACACAATAAACAAGAATTGATAAATCAGAATGTACAAAAAAAATTGATTGTACACAAAATTTAACTCCAAAATTTAAGTGAGGCTACGATTGTAACTTAAGTTTGATACTCAAAATCAATGATTGTAAGTTGAGTAGTTGAGTTTGACTGCTTAATGCTGGAAATGAATCGAGGCCGGTGAGTATGTGAGAGACTTCGAGAGATGAGAGTAAACTTGCATTCTTGAATCTGTTACCGACAATTGATAAAAATTTGACCAATGTTAGACTCTTTGTTGCACCTTACCATTCGACTGCCCAACCATGCCCTCACTTGCCTTATTTCATTGATAGAACTATAAACTTTGTCATTAGTTGTTTCATTTATGATATGCTCTAGCAACTGGTTGTATCGACTAATTTCCTAGTTGGAGTAGTTATGGCCGACTAGATATAGTCCAATAGTAGGACATATCCAATTTATAAATATGAGATTTTAAAAGATAAGGTACATATTGAAGCCTATGTTTTTTTTAAAAGAAGTTGGACTTGGGTTCTATGACGAGGATGATCTAATAGAATGAGAGATATGGAAGAGAACTTGTGACAAGTGATATGTTGCAAGTTAACTTGATTAAGTTTTATAGGTAAATCTAGTACAAGTCATATATTTTTAACCTTATCATAAAGGAATAAATTGTTAGGATAACAATAGTTTAAATTGATTGTCATCAAACCCTAATTTGATATTATTAGAAATAAGTAACATGTGGTATGGATTGCTTAACCAAATCATTAAGTATACACATATTATAAGAATATGCAAATAAATGATCAATTATGCCAAGACATTAAGGTATGTTGAAAAAATTAATATTAAACCAACACATGTTAAAAATGATAAATATCAATTAAAGATCGGTATTAAGATTAACATGAAGTAAATACTTCATAAGTGAATTATGATCAAGGTTTAATGATGAAGTCAACATGATCCCATTACACGATGCCGAATAGCAAGGGTAATATGATATAGTAATAAGAAAGACTAAAAGTTTATAAATTAGTTTTAAGATTTATAAAATTATAACTTTTATAAAACAAAGGTCATTAAAAACATTGTATAAAACTTGACAAGAACTCTACAGATTGGAATTCCGTATAAATAAATGTCAAATATCAGATGTGAAAATAATCAAAAATGTTTTCCAAATATATTTGATAAGTTATCAAAATATAAAAGTTATAAAACAAAATTCATGTATAAAATGGTTTATAAAACTTTGATAGAAGTTTTATAAAAATGTTATATTCATATAATGTTGTCAAGTATCAAAGTTAACTATTAATTTTGATTTACATTTTGAATTTAAATTTTAATATTAATCTTTTAGATATAAAAGTCTTCAAGTGTGTTTTAAGACCAAAGACGCAATACTATATATTTAAAAAGATTAAAAGTTAAAACCGAAGAGTAAACATCAAACATATTTTACAAAATACAAAAGGATGACCTAACATTTCCATGTAAACTCATACACTTTTGCATACTAGTCAAATATAACTTTCTAGAGACTTAAACCCTAGTGTAAATGTGTGAAAATTATTTTGTAATGATGGATTTAATAATACATAAGATTCACAAAACAAAAAAAAAACAAAGAAACAAACTGAAGCGGCAATCCACAGTGATCATAGCCATGGCATCGACCGCCAGTGGGTCAGATTGTTGTCCCACATTTTCTTGTATTGTGACTATATATAAGGCTTTTCTAATCATTTACATTAACACTTGTACCCAAATTACTTTCACATATCTATTCATAAAACTTTTATCTCATTTATTTCATCATATCACTTAAAAAGAAGAAATCAAGATAAAGAGAGCATCAAGGAATAAATGATTGTGTTACATTTTTATTTACCTATATTGAGAGGGATATTTGTAAAACACCATCTTGACATAGTGTTTTAAGTACATTATCTTGACATAGTGTTATGAACACACTATCTTGATATAATGTTAGGTTGGGATGAGATATATACTATATTGATATAGTGTTATATTTGTATTTGTGAGGATTGACACTATCTTAATATAGTGTTCAAAATGCTTTTATGAGAGAGAGATACATTATATTGACATACTGTTTATTTACATATAGAAGGAATAACACTATATTGGAATAGTGTTAGGATGCCTCATTATCTTGACATAGTGATGACCGAAGACATGCAAAGCTAGTCACTTGGTGTGACTTTTTTGTTTAGTGAAAAAACTATAAATGCATACCATCTTAACATGAGGTGTTGAAGAAAATGGTTACTAAGTTTGTGTAGTGAAGAAAATATATAGATATACCATTTTTACATGGGGTGCTAAATAAGGTGATCTTTACTATAGCTTCGAGAGACAATTTAATGATGATCCCTAGCATTTCAAGGAAACTACTAGTGGAACAAACTTGCGATTGAAAGATTAGACAAATGACGTAGAATGGATTTGTCATTCACTTGAATCTCTGTAAATCCAATGTTGTATCGTATTCTCTTATCTTTTACATACTCGCATATTTACTTTTAATCTATATGCATAATATCTATCAACAAGTATCAACATTCTATTTAAAGTTGTTGGATCATATGAGGCTGGTGCAACCAAAACAACACTTAGAATAATTTTATGTACACGTTGAAGAAGTCTTCCGAAGTCAAAACTAATCTTTCGCAGCTATGTCAAGGATCTTCCGAAACATTGTCTGAAGAGCTTCCGGAGGAAAACTAAGTCTTCTGAGACTAAGTAGTTTTCCTTCTGAAGTATATGAAGATCTTCCGAAGGATAGAACAAAGTTTTCGAGACCAAGCAGTTCTCCTTCCGAAGCATTCACACTTAGAAGATTCAAGACAAAGTCTTTCGAAGAATGAAGTCATAAAGACCTGTAGAAGACTCGAAAGAAGTTGTTTCTTCCGAAGTATAAATGACCTCGAAAAATAACTTATTCTTTCGAATCCATTTAGCTTTGGAAGAATCAACTATGAACCAGTAGACAAAAGTATGGTCTGTCTAACAGACTCTGAGATACTGCATGGCGTTTTCCCACGGCCATGTAGTTGACCATACTTTAATCCAATGTTCACCTTTTTCAACTTAGTACAGATACCATTCTTAGTTGATGACAAAAGGTAAGTCATGGACCTGTCATGACTACCTTATCTAGGATATTATTTTATCTTAGATACTTTACTTCTAGCAATGTATTATTTGTCTAGTAGTAGATTCCAGCTGGTTTTTCAAGTATAACCGGCTGTAGATAGTCGTATATATAGTTTCTCATTGTAACTTATGTAGCATGAGCTTAAGAGTCTTGTAATACTGAGTTGAGAAATAATATATACAAGTATCTTGAAAACCATTCTCTTGTTCATTAACTTCGTATATTATTATCAACTTTAGTTTGAGACTCTGTGTTTCATCGATCAAGTGAGACTTAGTGAGTTCTGTGTTTAGAGTCAAAACCGATCCTGCAAAAGTTATATAAGAACATAAGTTTTTCCCCTCTAGTTTTCTACGTACTTGATGGGGAAGCTAGCAAGTTGTTACGTAGATGAGATTCTGAGTTGATATGAAGTGCCACTTTTTTATCATTTTTATAAGGATTTAAATTCATATTAATATTCTTGACAAGTTTTCAAAAGGATCTGTGCGAATACACTTGAGTACAACATATCACCCTCAAACCTATAAGCAGTTGGAATGAATAATTCAGGCGTTGAAAGATATGATGAAATGATGTATTATCACTATGAGGGTGGATAGGATGATGATTGATGTCGTGTGGTCAGTCAAAAGTATTAATTAAAGAGTGACTAATCACCCTTAATAGTAAAGGGTAAGAAAGGTGACAAATCCATAGAAAATCACAGGAAAGTGCTAGTAATAATTAACCTAAGAACATTAAACATTAAAAAGTAAATTGTTTTATCAATTGATTTGGGAAATAATTAAATTGATAAAATAAAAATTAGGTTTTTAACAATCTTGGGCAAAAGGCAATCCACATCGGAATTCCGGTTTAGCAAAGTTATGTTTACTTAATTTAAACCTATTAATAAGTCATTAATGTTGCCCTACACATGATATGATCTAAATGACAATTGTGATTAAAGTTTAAAAGACTTCATTTACACAATCATCAATTTGAATTATGTAACCTTAATTCTAATAATCAATCATACAATGATTAAAAGAAACCAAGGTTATAGAAAACTAAAATTAGGTTTAACATAATCAAATCGTTTAAATAATCAAATCATGAATTGAATCAATAGAACTTAAATTGTTCAAGATCCAATCTCAAAACTAGGTTATATATTAAGAAAACATAAACTAGCACAATCCGTCCCCCAAAGTGAATCATACTTAGTTTAGCCTTGAATCATCGTTGATTTTTCAGCATAATTGTAATTGATCATGTGAATCCGGATGAATTTGATGTTTGAAAGCTTTGGAATGGTGAAAGTGGTTGCTTTCTCGTCCTTGATTGCAGTCTAAAAAGGTGTATTTCGTTTTAGGGTTAATCCCTCTTTAAAACCACTCAAATTAGGTCAAAATCCACCAAAACGCAACGCCCGGCGTTGGAGGCGCCAACAGTGGCATCGGTGGCTCCTACTAGCTTTAGTTAGGCTAAAAGTTGCTAAACAATGTTGGTTACTGTCGGTAATGGGTTGGGCCACTCCCTGAAAAAACTTGATTTCACTTGTAACTTTTCGATATCTTTCTGTTGATAGATCGTGGGTCCCATAACTCTTTTCCTAGCTCAAGTTGTGCGTTTTAAGTTACCGTGATCTTGCAACTTCTTCGTATACTTCATGTTTAACTTATAAACACAAGAATATCCAAAAAATAACTCTATTATCATAAATTGATATGTAAAACACGAAAATAAACCTTTAAACATTAACTTTTCACCACACGATCAGATGATCATTTAATGTTGAGTGAATTCTCCTAAAATAAAACTACCACAAGAGCATAAAAGTTGCGCCATTGAAGCATTGTACGGTAGGAATCTTTGACCTCTCTTCTGTTAAACTGAAGTAGGAGAGAGTTAGTTGTTTGAACTAGAGATTATTCATAAGACCACTAACAAAATAAAGTACACCAGACAAAGGTTGAAGGTTGCCCTGGACATGCAGAAAAAGAGTGGTTTTTCAAAAATGTTAGTTAGAAAACTTAATATCAAATGGGCGTAGTTGAAGAAAATATTTAACAAAATAGGTCAAAATTAATTTATGAATAAAAAGGCCACAAAACTCAATCTGCTTGTAAGACAAACTCGACTATTCAATTTTTTGTATTCAATTGTTTGATTTTCTTTAGAATTGTTCTTGTTGTTCTATATTTCTTAAAAACTAGGTCTTCACGATCTTTTTTTTGGTTAAATGATACACATGCTCTTTTATTGAAAAATGTTAGATGCATGACTATAAGTCTATAGTAGAATCTCACGTAGCCAACTTCAACTTCATTTTTAGATAATTTAAGTGATGTAATCACATTTTCTAGCTACAATCACTCTTATCAGGCTTTCACGTATACATGTGTATTTTATGTGCATGTCAAAAGGGTTGGGTTGGACTGATATTATACATGATTAGAAAAATATTTATAGTTTAATTTTCTCATATAAAGATGCGATAGGTTAATATAACTATTTTATGATTGAGTAAGTCGCAACACACACATGTCTAACTACTTAATATATAGAGTTAATTGGATTTTGCTTTCTAACAAATTATTTTTCTTTCAAAAGTTTCATTATTTGTTTTAATTTTAGTCTAATTTTTTTTTTATTTTGAATTCAAATTAAACACATAATTAAACTTTTGAACTGAAATTAAAATAAAATATAAAACTTTTAAAATTAAATTAATACTTTTAATATTTAAAAAAATAATTATTTTTATCAAATATTAGAATCAAAACAAATTTTAAGGCTAATATATATTTGTTTATAACAAATATTTAAATGAAAATATCTCTAGTAACCCTTTGCTAGTATGAAGATTTGCTGCCCAATCGAAGTACTCACGTAATGCGTGTATCGTCAAGAAAAGAATGTCAACTATAACTCTACACCTAACCCTTTACCCCATTAGGGTTCCTAAATCCATCAGGAACACCTCTTCAATCTCTCTAATTTCATCAAATTTCATCAATTTTCAGTAACCCAGTTGATTCAAACCCAATTATCCCAATTTCCCCCATCACTTTTGGTTCCAATTTGGGAAATCATCGATCAATTCAAGGCAATCTCACTACTTTTCGATCTATATACTTCTTCTTCTTCCACGATCTGTTTGCCCAAATTTTTATTGAATTGAGATGGATGGAAACAAAGATGAAGCGTTGAAATGCTTAAAGATCGGAAAAGATGCATTAGGTTAGGCGATCGAGCTCGTGCTTTGAAATTCATCACGAAAGCTCAAAGATTGGATCCTTCTCTTCCTGTTGACGATCTGTTATCGACTCTAGAAGGCGCTAACGAATCTTCAAATTCGCCGGAGACTGTCGCCGGCGCCGGCGCCGGCGACGGCGACGGTGGTGATTCTAGCCTCCGGCGTAGGGGTCAGCCAACTGGGTTGGGTTTGGGTCTGGGTTCGGGTTCGGGTTCGGGTTTGGGGTCAGTTACCCAAGAACAGATTTCAATTGTGAGAGATATTAGAAGGAAGAAAGATTATTATGATGTATTAGGGTTACAGAAATCTTGTAGTGTTGAGGATATTAGAAAAGCTTATAGAAAACTGTCTTTGAAAGTTCATCCTGATAAGAACAAAGCACCCGGGTCCGAAGAGGCGTTTAAGAAAGTTTCGAAAGCTTTCCAGTGTTTGAGTGTTGAGGAGAGTCGAAAACAGTATGATGTTATCGGGTCGGATGAGCCCGTTTACCAGAGGCAAACGAGGCATCGGGCTCATCAAGGGTTCGGTAATGGGTTCTATTATGAAGGTGATGTTGATGCAGAAGAGATCTTTAGGAACTTTTTCTTTGGAGGAATGGGTCCACGGGCTACAACCCAATTCAACGGGTTTAATTTTGGTTCTGGAGCGCGTACAAGAACAACGGGTCATGACAGTTCAGATGGGTTTAACATGAGGAGTTTGCTTCAGTTGTTACCTGTGCTTTTGATTCTGCTAGTGAGCTTTTTGCCATCTAATGAGCCTGTTTACTCCCTTTCGAGAACTTATAGTTATGAGCACCGTTTGGTTACGCAAAAAGGGGTTTCTTTTTTTGTGAAATCACGCAACTTTGAGCAGAAGTATCCGTTAAACAGTGAGGAAAGATTGCAGCTTGAAGGGAGGATTGAACATGAGTATGTGTCGGTTCTTTCTCACAATTGTCGGTTGGAAACACAACGGTTGCACTGGGGGTATCAACGTCATACGCCTAATTGTGATGCATTGAAGAAGTTTGATGCTGGTTTGGTTTATTGATTAAAGGTCCATCTGCTCTGATCTCTAGTGTGTTTTAGCTTTTAACAATAAGAATGCTATTAGTATTTGATATAACTGTCGTTTTCATATAAAATATTTTTTGAGAATAAGCTTGTGACTGATTTTGTGCATCTATTATCAACAAGTGTACTTATATATTCATCAATGATAGTGATTTGTGCAATATTGTAGCAAGTTCAGTTGTATATTGTAGAGATCATCACTACTTGCATAAGCATCGTTGACATTTAAAGCCAATTAGATTTTAAGGGGTGTTTGGATTTGTATTCTGTAAGTAATTGTTTGATTATCTCAATTCGTGATAATCATTCTTTGATGTTTGGATAAATATGCTTTGCATTTGACTATGCTTCTGATTAGCAGATTATATAATGCAATTTAGTAGTAGTTGCATGAAAACTGATTATGTTTGTTAGTGTAAACAAAATCATTAATGTGCCTAATGTTTACCTAATTTGAGGGACTTCTACTCTTATTCACAAAATAAGTTTTTTTTTTTTTGGTGTCATTTTTGGTGATAATCAGATAGTGTCACACGCATCTTCGTATCTGATTATCACAGCTTCAAAGAGTTGAAGCAAATCCAAACTCTATTTTCATGGCTTGTTTTTAGTTACATGTAATAGTGGTGTTAAATTGGGCGATGTTCCCGGGTTGGTTGGTCGAACCCAACACAAACCTGGAAATTGGACGCTAAAGCCTAGTGCTTTACACAGAGGCACGTATTCGCTTGCGGTTGAGATAAACATGATCTGTCTCCCATACTCTTGTGTGATTATTATATGATGTGATTTTGGCATCATGTTGGAGATGCATTGATTTAGTAGTTCAAGTTGAATACAAGTTTGGATTTTGTATTAAATGGTCTTCTGTTAAAATCTAAATCACCATCTAATAAGTTTATACATAACATATGGACGCTAGAGCCTGGTGCTTTATACAGAATCACACTGGGATCTAATTTTTTTTTCCCTTGTTTCCTTTTTCTGCAGATTTTCTGATCCTAAATTCGAAAAATTCTCGAAACCCTGAGAATATGCTTGCAGGGATCTTCTCTTGACTTTGGATCTTGCAAGTCAGGTTGTATTCTGGCATCTGGTCTTTGCAGTGAAGTTTTTGAAGAAACTTCAGACTGATTTTCTAGCCTAAACTTGTATGATTAAGTTTGAAAATTACTTGTTTACAGATATAATGCTTGAACCATTTTAAGCAAAATTTGGAGCATTTGTGTTGTAAATTGCTGTATACTACTACTCTTGAGGCGAATTTGGTATTTTTTTTGTTCGTGTAATTGGATATTTGATGTGGTTAAATTCGTGAAATCTAAACTTGAGGTGGCTATTTTCATGACATGTCCCTAACACGAAAATGAACAGGCTAGGATTGGACTAACAAGGTTGACCCTTCAAGCCATACTAAATTGGAATTGAAAAAATAAAAATAAACTTCAGCTCCCTAACCCATTTAAAACAGGTGTACGTGTTTACAACCTGATTGTTACAATCTGCTTTACCCATATATTAATAGACCTTTGTTTACTGTTCATGTTGTTCTGAAAAAACATAAAACTGGTTCACGGACTAGCATGAGATGGAACCGAATAGCGGTCCGTGGTTCTTCAAAAGATTTTCTATTAAATTTAGGCAAATGTCAAACATGTCATCATGTAATGAAAATCACATTATTCAGTTATCTAACTTACAAGTCAAATGTAATTGTCTACAATTTTCAAAAGACTTTCAATCAAACTTAGGCGAACGTTAGCCATGTCATTAAGTAACAAAAACCAACACTATATAGATATCTAACGTTTCAAGTCAAATGTGATTGTATACAATCTTCAAAAGATTCTCTCAAACTTAGGTGAATGTTAGACAGCACCATTCAAATATGTAACTTTTTAAGTCAAATGTGAGTATGTGACTATATACAACATAAGATAAAAAGCTGATCCATTTAAAACCAAACAAAAAAATATTTATTAACAAACACAAATAAATAAATAAAAAAGGTATTTGAAAGGCATACTTTTCATAAAATACACGTCCAGTTACTGGGATAACAATAATTAACCAAGGCAAAACATACATGCCAAGTAAATAAAAGAATTTTTCTTTGTTTTGCAGCTCACAATCTCAACAAAAAGAATCAATATATCTCAGATCAACACCAACCACATATAAACTTGATTTTATGAAAGCTTAGCTTTAAAGTAGAAGCTAAATAAAAACAATTGCTTCTATGTGGGTTTGGAAAATGTTACGTTTAGAGCCTTTCACTTAGCGGTATCCAGGTGTGTAAAATAACGCCCCATTCGCATGAGGTTGAGGGTTCATGTCGTGAGGTGGACAATGGTCTATTATTAGGAGTAAAAAATTTGCTGCTAAAAAAACTTAATAACAAATGATGTTTTTTTTTTCTTCTGTTGCATGATGTAACCCATGTATGTATTTGCCCTTCAAAACAAGCATTGGAGAGAGCATGTGGAGTTCATAAGACTTGGGATTTCATGCCATTCGAGAAGCTTTTGATCTTGGAAGCCAAGAAGTTGTGCTACGTGCCTTTTTAGGCTTTAACTCACAGTGGCAAAAGGCGAAGGGTAATACTTTTTTTCGTCAGTGTTAATTTTTGGTCCGTAGTGTTAATTTTTGGCTTGATAGTGTAAATGTTCGTCCCCCTAAAAGAATTTAATTTCACTTCCCCCATACTAGTGTTCAAGCTCCGTCACTGCATAGCGGTTTTGTTACTTAACAAACAAATTGTCTGTCGTAATCGCCAAATCTGTTATGGATTCCAGACAACTGAACAAGAATAGTTGGTTCCGATGTTTCAATGTCTCGATGTTTTTCAAATGTTAGGTTGAATAAATGAAAAAAAAAATCCTTGATTCCTTAAATTCCTTAACTCAAATACGAACTCAGATGCAATGATATAAACTATTTCGCACTTGTGGTATAAATAATACAGATGTTACTAATAAATAGATTTACTGATAAAAACATCAAACACCAGTGGACGTGCCGGAGTGGTTATCGGGCATGACTAGAAATCATGTGGGCTCTGCCCGCGCAGGTTCGAATCCTGCCGTCTACGGTTTTATTTGAAAGTTTTTTTTTTTTTTTTCAATCGATGAAATGATATAGTTGCATTAATCATAACATGTATTATATTTCAATGAATCCTGCCTTCTTATAAAATCTTATTTTAATGATATATATTTCAATAGTTGACAAATCTAAGAATTTTTGGTGTAATGACGTTTCAATCTCCAATATATATCAACTTGATTGACATACTTTTTTGTTTGATTTAATTCACGTTAATAGAAAGAACTAAAAACTTTACATTTTTTTCAAACAAAAGTCACTACGTGTAGTTATCAAATTCTTAAAATTCATAATCTTAAGTATTTAAACTCATAGAACTTGGGCAACCCATTTCAAATCTCACGTACCAAA
This sequence comes from Flaveria sonorensis, assembly GCA_025506505.1. Lineage (NCBI taxonomy): Eukaryota > Viridiplantae > Streptophyta > Magnoliopsida > Asterales > Asteraceae > Flaveria > Flaveria sonorensis. The sequence goes on along the minus strand of CM046426.1, from coordinate 46,692,476 downwards.
CATATTGTGTTTATTAAAAATATTAGATAGAAAACATGTTAGGGTCCACCTATCAAAGTTTTGGTATTTTTAAAGCGTGAAATTAATTTTTCCGTTGGGCTCCGAAACACAATCACCACTGGGTATAATTGAATCAAGCCGAATTGTGTCAAGTTAAAGCTCAACTCAATTTTAAAGTTCGGAGCTCAACTCAATTATAAAGTTCGAAGCTCAAGCTTGGCTCGAGCACAATTGAGGAGCTCTATTAATTAACTGATACTTTCAGTTTTACTAGACAACATTTATAATAATATGATTAACCAAAGTCACTATGAATTAAGTCTATACTTTCAAGCTCGACTTCACTTGATTAAATTCATTAAAGTTGATCTTTTTATCAAATAGGGTAGTAATTATGTAAAGATATCAGTAACTCAATTTAAGCTCGACTCAACTTAAATCACGTCAACTTCAAGTATTCTAGAGTTTATCTTGGGCAGCTTATGAGTTAACTTCACTCGTTTACACCACTAAACTCAAACAAAAAAACCATTTTATGCCAGAGCCCGACCCTGTAGCCCCACTCTAGTCCTGTCCCTGTCGTAAACGATAAAAAAGACCGTCTCGGTTCATGAAAAACTAATCTTTCAAGGTTAGTGGTCACAATACTAGTTTTCTCCAAGATACAATCACATAACATAAATGTAAGGGTTACAAACATATATCACACATCAAAAGACAACAGTACCTCTCAAGAACACCAAGTCACCAATACATAAACATAAAAACTTCAAGTTAAACACTCGAATCGACATAACTAATCACCTTAATCATCAATTATCAGACTCGATTCTTCGTGTTGATTGTTCGCCTTCTCGTTCCACTAACAGCTTCCCCGATTCATCCCCGAGCAGTGCAGCCTTCTTCTCGGCTTCTCCCCCTTAAGCGCCTGTAGTTTCGCGTGATTGTAATAACCAACACCCAAGAACGCGATCACATACCCGAATAAGTTAATCAGTGTAACCGAATCCTTAATCACAGACCACGAAAACGCGATCAACAACCAATCTTTCACAACTCCTGCAACATTCATGGTCAAAGCAGAGGTCTTCCCAACAAGCAAGAACACAGCAAGATTCAATGCAAATGCGCATAACGAATTTGCCCCAAACACAAAGTAATCGAAATGGAGACTCGATTCGTCTCTCAATTTGGGGAATTCGACAATAACCCATGGAATCAACAAGAAAGCTAAACAACAAGGGGCAATATAATACAATGACACAATTGGATTCAATGTGATCCCCTTTGAAGTTAACAGAATTTGAATCAAAACCAATCGAATCGCTTCGAAACACACTGCCCCCAGTTGCAAAACAACACCAAATGCGTTGAATTTGGCTTCGCCATAAGCAGCAATCGCCACACCGAAAGAAATCGAAAGCATATTACTTAAAGTTCGAGCTTTAAAACACTCTGTTTTGAACAGAACACCAATTGAATACACTGCAACAGGCATTAACGCTTTGAGCATTTGAATAAACGAAACAGAGAGATAAACGTACGCCGAATTCGACAGCCACAAGCTAATCGAATACAAAAACCCAATCGGAACAACTGATTTGAGGTAAACATCGCGGGTAATTTTTACCGATTCGACAAGTTTGAAGACGTTAACAAGAACATAAGCTAACGAAGAACAAAAGCACATGTGGATCATGGTGAGTGAAATTGGGTAGGGCCAGTTGTACATCTTTCGATCTAAGATGAATTTGTTGAAGATGATTACAGTGAAGCTTAAGAAGATCCAAATGGCGACGTATGTGTAGGAGATGATGATGTTCTTCAATACGCCTTCGGTTAATGCTCCTTCTTTACGCATTTCTTCGATCGTGTTCCGATGTGGGTTGAAATTACTTGAATTTTGATGGGTTTTTGAGGATGAAGATGAATCTTTTGAAGGAATTACAGTGATTTTGGGGGGGATCAGAGAGATTTAAGATGGTGTTTGAAGAAGGTGAACTATATAGATATATGTTGAGTATGTTACAAACAAGTTTGTGTTTCATGTTTATTTCTTTTGTTTATGTATAACTTACCACCCTCATATGTTATGTGTGTCATCAATAATATAATATTTCTAGACTCGATAATTATTTAAAAAGAATCTAGGATATATATATATTTTTCTTTTATAAATATTTATTTACAATCACTTTTTCTCTCTCTTTGTATCTGAAATTGATAATGTATATGGCTAAATGTATTATTTGTCGGTTAATATATATCCCTTGTTAATTTGTTTGATTTTCATTTAAGAGTCTATGTATACACTGTAAAAGAACTTGTATATGTTCGTATACAACTTTTTTACAATCTATAAGTCTGGATAAGACTATAAGGTATGTACGATGCATATAGTGTTTCGACCTACTAACACATGTATAAGAGCTTCCAACGTCTGCATATGACTTTTTATACGCTCGTATAACATGGTGGTACATTGAGAAGAAACAAAGGCGGAGGAGTGTGTGTTTAGTGTAGAAATGCTTATTTGGTTGTAGCAGTTATCAAAGTAAAGTTGATTATATATTGAACGTATGCGTGTATTTGCACACACGTTAAGTGAATTATCATAGTGGGTATAAAATAAAGGCATAAAAAAGTATAAGTCAAGTTAGTTTTGAAGATACTTGATTTAAGAATTGATACAAGTTTGACAATAAACTAGTTGTAGTAACCCGTGTATTACAGGGGTTGAAATAAATAAAATATTAAATATAATAAAAAATTATTAATTATAAAATGATATTAAAAGATAAAATATGATTGAATTACGTATGAGTACGGATTATAAGTAATAAAATAATGATATCAACTTTTTATACTTTTTTTGTTTAAAAGAAAAAATAAATATTTTGTTTCAAAATAAATCATTTTGAAAAATTTCGTTATTATAACTCTTAATTTTAATTATTTTTTATTTATAAATATTTTACTTTTTAAAAACACCAATTTTAAAATATTTTATATTTCTAAAAAACTTTAATGTTTTGGAAAAAATTTATTATTTAATGAAAAATTTGTTTCTTTATAAACAATATTAATAAAAAGAGATTTCTTAATTTATTTAAATATATTTTTACTCTATAAGAAAATTAAATAATATTATTAGTGATTATAGTAACTATTATATAGAAAAGAGAATAAGAAAATTTTGATGAGTGAGAATGTAATGCTATCACGTGTCTCCGTTAGTTTCTATTTTATTATAATATAAAAAAATTAAAGATAAAGATTCTACAAGAATAGGTCAAGTTGGGGGTGGCGACTATATTTTTATTCGTTTAAAAACATTAACCCTAAACCGCATACATTTTAAATCACATAACCAGAATACGACCCGTTTACCTAAATTTTCCAAACGGATAGGTAGGTTGGCGGATTACAGTCAAGCTATAAACTTGTTAATTTGGTTTGAAAAATATTGTTTAACGGATTATATACAGATTAGTGTGTCGATCTGTTTAAGTAACATGCTAAACAGGTAAACCCGCATACGACCCGTTTTAAAATGGATCTGATATGACAACACAAAACTTGATTCTTTTCGTCCCGTATTCGGGTGAAGTATGAGGTATTAGATAATATCCTTTTGAGCTACTAAATCAGTTTGGTAGAATCAGTATTTGAACGATTCATTTTATAAGTTAGCATTACCTTTACGTGTATGAGAAAATATCCATTTTCGACGTAAATTTTGTTTGGACACAAGTTAGGTTAACTATAAAAAGCCAGTTTGACAACGAGTGAGGTTAAGTATAATATGTTTTGTTCGATGATATAGGTATGAGTAACTCTACCTTCCGGCGTAAATATAGTTCGAAAACAAGTTGTGGCAATTATAATCTATACTTTATCATGTCACGTACGACGTCACCGTAACATTTTACTGGTTGCATATTAAGAAGCAATTTGGATGAAGAATAAAATATTTTAGTTTTTCTTTTATATTTTAGTGCCTTTTGTAATTAATAGAGTTAAAATTTCTCAACGTATATAGTTGCAAAAAACATAGACAAAAATGTTCATCGGCTAGAGTTAAAGCCAATTTTTTTTAATCTTTTTTCTTTCCTTAACAAAAAAAAAGAATATTACAAAGGGGTAAATTAGATGATATTAAATTTAATTTAGTTTAAACCGTAGATAAGAAGTTATCATGTAAAAGTAATGAAACCAAAATAGATTAAACGTGACATCTATAAACCATGAAGTGTTGATTACTTGTGAGAATGGGTTACTCTAAAAGGTAAATAAAAAGGATAAGTCGATTGATTCTAGTTCTGGTCTATGACATTCAAGCTGATAAAGGTATGTGTTTGGGAGTTGGGATGAGATTACATCTTTTCGTGATGTTTCGTTTTAATCTTGCTCGTGTGGTACTTGACATTGATTAGTTAAAACTTAAATTAAGTCGAGCTTAGAGAGCTATTCTTAATTAAAAGTTCAAACGCAAGGTTTATAAACAGAGTTTGATTAGTCTTAATATCCAAACTCGTTATAAAATTGTAAGTCAGTACCAAAATTTTAAAATATTAATAATAACTTATTGAATATGTCAAAAACTATTGTAAATAGTCATAAATTATATTAGTCCTTATATAAAAAAGTAATTCTTAGCTACGGTAAATTCAGAGGCCAATCAAGTGCTGCCATGTGAGAGTTAGCAGAGTTAATTTTTTTGAAAAATTAAAAATTGGGTTTAGGTTAAGTAAAAAAGAGATGGATGTATAACTAGAAAAAAAAAAGACTTAATCAGAGTGATTAAGGCACGACTTTGTTAAGTAGGGAACGTAAGTTCAATCGGCCATTTTTCTCTTATTTTCTTTAAGTATTTTTTTTTTTTTTTTGCAACAAATATAAATTTTTTTAACTTCGTCATTGCATATGCATCGAATAGTTGAGTTGGCTCACTATATTTGTTGGGCTTATTATTATTATTATTATTTTCAATTATTGTTGGATCCTAGACGCAACATGCATGAGAAACCCAATAGTTTATATTAAAAGATAAGTTTTGATGCTATGCCCCAAATAAAATAGCTCAGATTGGGGGTTTGATCGGAAAAGACACATATCATACACAAATGACGCTTCTGATTTTATGTGAGTAAAACAAACACGTTAAAGCAAGTGATTTGTGCAACTTGTTAAACTAAGTTGGGTTAGGCTTGGCTTTTAGAAAATTAAGAGTAAATTACATAGATGGTTTCTGTGATTTATAACAACTAATGGATTTGGTCTATCAAACTTAATTTGTTTTTGAATTTAGTTCCTAAACTTAAATTTTTATGAATATGATCCCTAATCTTAATATTTGCATTCATACATGGTCCCTTAACTTAACAGGAGTTACTTTAGGATGTTACTAGCCTCACGTACTTTACCCTTAATATTAAAATAAAAATCAAAATAAAAAGTCTACAATATAATAACCTTAAAAAGATCTCCCATCAAATTTCTTCTTTACTGACTTTGTCAGCCGTTCGTCGATCATCTTTTTCTTTGTATCATCATAATACATTAAAACTACGGTTTCTAGACAAGCCGCTCCGGTCGAGGCTTTTGTTGATTGCAATTTAACAGATAAAGGGAAAAAGAAGGTGGATTTGATTGCTAGTTGCGTCAAATCGTTATAGCGTCGACTTCTATTTTAGTGGATCTTGATGGAAAGACTTGTGCTGGCATAGAAGGAAAATGTGAATGGTTACAACTCTACACCCATTTGTGTTAGAATTATGTTCATCTCGTAGTCATGGTTTGATTATATGTCAATGATAAATTTTTGGTTGAATTCTAGATGTCTTTGTGAGGTTTTGTTTAATTAAAACGTTGATTTTGACTTTTAAGAAGGATAAGATGAGTTTCTAGTTTTTCATACATTTTCTTACTGAATGCTATGTTCGTTTTGTTACAAGAGATCTAAAGTATTGGTCTTTGTTGATGCAAGTGAAAATCCATACCAATATTTTTGTTGGTTTATAATTTCCGGTTGCTAATTAGGTTATCATTTTTCCTCTCATGCATACCCGATGAAGACAATGTTCCCACATAGAATACCCATGGGCACCCACAATTCAACCAGGTTGGTCATGTTTAATTTAGTGTTCATCTTGTTAATTCTGTTAGTTCATTAGGGCTCCAAACTATTGATCTCATTAACTTGTGCTAATCATCTCAATGATGCACGGTGAAAGTTGTCATGGTGATTGTCATCAAAGAACATGGGCAAAAAATTCAAGAGGCCGAGGGGGGGGGGGGGCGCCCCTTCTCTTTCTTCTGTTAGTTTAATATTTTTTATGTATTAAGTTCGTCTCCTATAGAGTTGTTCAAACTCCGCCATTGTTAGAGAAGGAATAGGTGGGGTGGGGTTGTATATGGGTTTTATTTTGATATTTGATTTTTAAACATTGAGGGGTAAAATGGTAAATTTATATGAAATTATCAAATTAATAGAAAAGTTAAGCCTTGTTAAGTGTAGGGACAATATTAAATAGTGAAATAGGACCAAATCCATAAAAAAATAAAATTTAGAGATTAAATCCATAATTTGCTTCAAACCACAAGGATCGTCCGTAAAATTTACATCCGTAAAATTTACTAAAAAATTATATATATATAAGGGTCAGTTACTATACAAATTCTATAATTTGTGCGAAGCGTACGAAGCAATCCCGACCGTTCATTTTAAATTATCAGCTCCTACCATGGTAAATTCCTGCTTGTAGCATGATTAGTAACAAAATTCTAATATAGATTACGTGATTTCACAAACCGAAAATATAGTGCTTTTTAACCAACAACAACTACGTGATAATGAAAAGGTTAAATTACTCTTGTTGCGAGATTATTAAGTATAAAATAGTCGACAAAAACCAACTACAAGCATCAAAAACCCAATAACCTAACATTTCAAACGAACATGTACAATGACAATGATGAACAAAGTTCAAAGGAAGATTGATACATGTATGTTCAATCTTATCGTGTGACTTCTGATATGGTTTGGTTACTCTAGTTTACTACTTGCGTAATTTTTTCTAACTTCTGAAATGGTCTGCGTAATTTAATATAACACTTGCGTAATCTCCACTAGTGTTTACGTAATTTATAAAAAAATTGCTTAATTTCTGAATGTGTTTGGATAATATATCATAGAAGGAAAGATACATAAAAGGCTAAGAAGAGATGAATCTAATGATAATGATTTCATAGATCCACCACAAAAAACTCAAAAAAGAAAAACAACAACAACTCTGTTGATGATTTTGAATCCTCAGTGAAAAAAGTTAAAAAGAATAAGATAAAAAAATAAGAAGAAAGCAAGAATTTATACACTACAAGAACAGGAGGCTGTCGATGCGAAGCTCCCCAGAAAAGCAGTATGACGCCATTCAACAGTTCACTAATGCACAAGTAGTTATGGTAAAAGAAATTGGCTTTGATTCTATACTACACATGAAAATAGATAACATACTAACAACTTTGGGTTATTGGCTCTCGTGAACCATAATCATAACATAAATGAATTGAACAAGGAAAACCATCATCTAAAAATTATAACATCAAAGGTTCATGAGATACTTGGAATCCCCATGGGAGATACAAAGGTTCTCGAAAAGAATAAACCACGAAAGGGTGTTAACACACCAACCGATGAATTTAAAGTCCAATTTCCAACCTCAAGAATTACTATTATCAATGTTTTGGAAGCAATAATGCAACAAATAACTTTTCAAGCTAAGCTTTATAGTTTTCTTCTTCATAATAGTGGGATTCATTACAAAGTCAACAACTATCAATCAAAGGATACTTGTTAACATTGAAGACGTGGAGATACCAAACATGGATTGGTGCAGCTATGCAATCGACTGTTTAAAAAGCAAAAAGAAAGATCGAAAACTCACCGAGCCATGGAATAGGCCTTTACTATTTCTTGCGGTTAGATTTCTAATTATGCCAACTTTTTTTATTACGCAACAATCCATTAATTAATCACGTAACTTTAGGTTCTTTATACACACGAGCATCAAAAGAGACATGGGGCGCTGATCAATCCTATTGAACAACCAGCAATCAAATACATTGCATCAGAAACATTGTCCCAAATACAGGAACACTTATTTGAGAATGGACCATTAACAGACAACGAGATAGGGGAAGATAATGTTGAAAAAGATGGTGAAACACACTTAGAGTTGAATAAAGAAGAATAAGTTAGGCATGATGAACTACGACAAGTGAATTCGGAGGGTTATTGGGGAGACAAATAAAGAAACCGAGAGAGAAAAAGTTAGAAATGATGATCCTAAAACAAATGCATCAAAGAAGACTTATGAACTTGTGCATGATAAAACCATAAAAACTGACATTCTTCATACACACCGTTGATGGATGACGAATATATAGTCACAGGAAATAAGGAACAGGTTTATGAGTGTAATGATTCACAAGATAAGGTCTATAAAGATATGGAAGATCCATTTGACATGTATGATGATACAATTTACACTTCACTAAACTTAAAGATGCAATAGGAACATGCACGCAGAAGATAATTGAGTATTATAAATAAACATCTGAACTGTCAAAACTTCCAGCATATCTAGGAGAAAATACACATACTTCATCTAGTGAAACAGTAAGCGTTTTGTAACTACGCAACATCTACTTATTAAATTACGCGATAATGTTTAACTTATCACGTATTGTTTCTCAATTTAACTAGGAGTGGATGGTGGCAGTGGATCAAACCATCTCAATCTTTGACAAAGCCTTTGTAGAAATTACTTCCTTGATTTTAGAAGGAAGATTGAATTACTCTACAAGTGAAGCTGTAAATAAAAAGTGTAAGCAATAGGAATAACGATTACATTATATTCAGAAGCGTATTTCAATGAAAGATGTATCATTGGAGCACCCCCAAGAGAAATCAAACGATAATACTAATGAAGTAATAAGTTTAGGGGAATCAAACGAGACTGGTAAGGAAGATAATAATAGAAATGTCAAAGATCAGGTTAGGAAGCAAAAATGATTATCAGGCTGGTAAGGAAGATACTAATGAAGATGGGAAGCAAAATACAAATACAGAAAGAGATGAAGGTTAGTTTTCCAAAATCGATAAATTCTTTTATTATGCAATAATAATATCAAAATCATGCAAACAAAACTTACTTTAAAATAAAGGAAGAACTTGAAGCTGTTAAAATGATGATTCTATTGCTAACAAAAATCCCGATGATGACATGGAGCATCCTAAAAAAATAGATGATCAAAACACAACTAAAACGAGGACATTAACTGAACCACGCAATGAGGATCAAGCAAATGATGAAGATGGGGATCTAAAAGAGACACCGATTAACGTTGAAGGTTAGTTGAACAACTAATAACTTAAATTACGAAAAAGCTTAGCAAAATGATTCAAAAACTAATAACGTCAAACAAAGATCAAGTTGAAGCTAGTGGTGATGCTAATAAAAACACGGAGCTGCCTGGTAGAATACAAAGGATGCTGATTATATTGAGGTGGCAACAGTATTGCAAACAATGCCCTTACTACAACCTGATGAACGCAAAAATGAGAAAGCTATAGAATAAAATGAGGATGATTTTCATACATCATTACAGGCACGAGCCTTTTTTTCATTTCCCCCAAACTATACCTTTGGCAAGAGGTTCGATGCAATCTTCTCTAAATACAATATTTATAAACAAACAAACCACATGTATCACAAAATATTCTTATTTGATTATTACAAAAGATGAACATCATTTGTTCACCGAAAAGTATCATAAAAGTTTATTAATGATTAGTTTGTATAAAAACAAGGAAATCCCTAAGTTACGACAATTTGATGCACGTTAAATGAACTGTTTTTTTATGTTTCTAATTTGATTGTATGTTTATCTAAACAATATTATTAACCCAACATATATTGTAGCTATTCTCTCATTTTAGTTGGTTTCGATTATGGATGATAACGGTTGGAGCCACTTATGAGCTACTCGAGATCGCCGTGTAATAATTTGAATCTAACTGAACTTGGGCATGAAATCAAGCTTATATTGGAGCTCATTAATTAACATACTGAATTCCAACTTTGTAAGACGCAAAATCTTGAGGGCATAAGATGTTATGAGCGCCTGATCGTCCGAATAAAGAATATATAGTTCGTCTTCTCACAACCAAAATACATCATTATTTGCTACAACACTTTTTGTTGCAAGCTTGTGCAAAACATGATACAGACAAAGTAGCGACAATAATCAGATTCTAGGAAAAAACCTTGTGGCAAAAATATTTTCAACTGATTTGCGATAACTATTATCACAAAGTTGTGACAAACGAAACTTGTTGCTAACATTGCGAAAATTTACCGTTTTGCCACAACGTATATTTTGCAGGATTTACGATAATTGTGCCACAAACGTATATTTTGGTTTTATTTTATTTATAAAAACATGAGATAATAGATTTAAAGAATTAAAACAAAATGTATTGTCACAAATGTGTCACATGTTATGTATGATTTGTGACAGTTTTACCACAAATGTTTTACCACATAGGTAAATTTTGGATTAAGATAATAAACTTACGCATATGTTTTTGCAAATTTGTCGCTCCAATCATCGTAGCAAAAATCAGATAATAAAAAACATGTTTTTGTCACAAAATTGTCGCAAGTTAACAACATATGCGATAACTTTGCCACAAATACTTATTTTCTATTCTTTTATTTATTTCATATTACAAGTATTTTGAATTAATACGTTGTTGAAATTTTGTTGAGAAATGGCCAGAAGATTTTCATTTTCGTGACACATTGGTGACATCGTTTTGTTTTGTAGCTCTTTTGTCGGGAATCTACGTGATAATTTAAGGGTTTTTTTTTCTTTTACCATTTTTTAGAAAGTCGTAACAATATTATGGCAACTATAGCAAAGTTTGTAGCAAAAAATCTTATTTTCTAGTAATGCTTGTCTGTCGTGTGATCCTATTTTTCCTATCAACAAATCCTAAATAACAAAAAGATATTGAGAAAATAAAACGACCCATGGATCATCCGAAGTAGACATGGGCAAAAAAACGGGTTCGGGAATCGGCTTGGCCAAAAAAACTGGAACCTGTTTCAAAGAAAAACCGGTTTGGCCCAAACCGGTCCCAAACCGACCCGAACTGCCGATTTGTATACCAGTTTGGTAGTCCCACACTCAAAACCGGTTTAAAAGTTAAAAATAGGTTAAACTGGTAAAAAAACGGTTTATTTAAAAAACAGGTTTAACAGGTTCGAGTATTCGGTGACCAAAACCGGTTTGTAACCCGAACCAGTTTGAAAAAAAACATCGATTTAATCCCATGCTAAAAAAAACCGATTCGGTTTTAAACCCGAACCGGTTAAAAAAAACCCGGTTTCTACAACTCTTATCCGAAGTTACCTTGCTAACCAAAAGAAGATTCTTCTTAAGATGATAACAACAAGAACGTCCTTCATGTCAAGATTCCTCGAAATTGATGATTTATCGATGTTAGAATTTTGAAACGTTATGATTAAAAGTTGCTTTGTTTTTTCCTAAGAATGAGTAAGGCTCAAAAGGAAACAAACGAGAACACTTACCAAAATAAGATTTATTGTTCGTGTTCGTTGATTAAACAAATGAATCAGTCATGAACAGAACAGTCATGATGAACAGTTCATGAACATTGTTTATGAATTGTTCATGACTGTTGAACAGTTCATGAACTGTTGAATTGTTGAATCGTTCATGAACAGTTGAACTGAACTGTTCATGTTCATGAACAGTTCATCATGAGCAGTTTATGAAGTTCATGATCAGTTATGAACTGTTCATGAACATAAACATACGCAATGAAAGCAAATGAACCCACACAAATATTCATGAACATTAATGAACACAAACAGATTTTCTAAATCAAATAAATACAATAATCATATATTGTTTCTATAATTAGAATCACAAACACTATATAATATCCACTAAAGATAAATACGCACTTAACATAATTATCTCAAACATAACTTTTAAATGAATGAACATAAATGAACGATAACGAACACATTATCGAACTTTCACGAACATAAATGAACGAACACAACCTCTGTTCATGTTCGTACTTAAAGAACGAAATTTTCTTGTTCATGTTCGTTCATTTATTAAACGAACGAACATAAACGAACTTCCAGCCGAATGGTTCACGAAATGTGCGTTGAACGTTTGGTTTGTTTATATAAAGGTTTGTGAAAATCGTAATGATATTCAACATAATTGTTACAGCTTATATAGAAACAAAATACAAATAAAGTATGCTATCAACTAGTTAACTACATGGAAGGAATAAATACAACAATTTAAATAATAAACTATGATAAAGTAGAACTTGATATATATATATATATATGACTTTGTGACTGGATAATTATGAATGGTTCTCGGGTATATTCTCAATATTCCCCCTCAAGATGGAAGGTCTAGGAGTAAGTCCAATCTTGGAAATAAGCAGGTTAAATCGAGGTTTGAGTAGAGGTTTAGTAAGAGCATCTACTAATTGATCATCTCCTGCTATGTGTACGACTCTTAGTGAACCCTCTTGAAACCCAATTCTGTCAGTAACGAAACAAGCCAATGTACTTCAGTTGTAGCTGAAGCAACTGCTCTAAATTCTGCCTTTGTTGATGATCTGGCAGACGTTGGTTGACGTTTAGAGCTCTAAGAAATAGGATTGCAACCAATAAACAATGCAACCTGTGGTACTTCTCCAAGTTTTCTTGTCACCCGCCCAATCGGCATCTGTGAAAGCATGTAAGAAGAATGGTGATTGTCGCTGTAATAATAATCCATGATAGAGTGACCCATGTAAATAGCGTAATACCCTTTTAAGAGCAGACCATGATCAGTAGTAGGTGCATGCATAACTGGGAGAGTTTATTAACTGCAAATCCAGTGTCCGGTCTATGATAGATAAATATCGCAATGCTCCTACAAGTGCTCAATATTCCTTTGGAGGCGAAATAGGTGTACCACCAAACGATGTTAACATGTTTGTATTAGTGATTGGTGTTGATACAGGTTTATAATCAGTCATATTAGCCCGAGAAGAATGTTTAAAATATATTTAGATTGAGAAAGAAGAAGACCCTTTGGGTGAGGATGTACTTCTACACCAAGAAAATATGAAAGAGGATCGAGATCTTTAAGGGAAAACTTCTTAGCAAGGGTAGTGATGAAAGAGTTTAAGACAGAGACAGAAGGTCCAGTAACGATGATATCATCGACATATACAAGGATATAGATAGGTGAGGAGCATGTAGTGTTAAGAAAGAGAGAAGGATAAAAAATGGTTGGATAAAAATGTTGAGATAGTAGATAAGTTTTGAGCTCGGGGTACCAAGTGCGAGAAGCTTGACGAAGACCATAATAGCCTTATTAAGTTTGCAAACATAAGATGGGTTAGAAGAATCAATGAATCCAGTTGTTGGGCCATATAAACATCTTCATGTAGGTTGCCTTGCAAGAAGGCATTATTGATGTCAAGTTGCCGTAGAGACGAACCATGCGAAATGGCAAGAGAAAGAATAAGATGAAGAGTAGCGGGTTTCACAATAGGACTAATGGTCTCGATATGATCAATGCCAGGCCTTTGAGTTGTCACACCCTCAAATTCCACACGCGGGGTTTTACTGCAAGGCGTGTGAACAAACCAGGATCTCAGTCATTAGTTACTCAGAACGACTCTATATGCAACATTTAAACAAATCAGAGTTTAAAACTTTAAAATATTTGCGGAATCGTTTTGTAAATAACCCAAACACAAGGTACTAAAAGTAAACACGCGCCCAAACCAAATACGTAAGTAAATGATAAATTAAAAGTAACAATGTTTGAACAAAACATGCTTGACATGTGCGTGCTTCTAAGGGTAGCTGCTAGAAACGACCTGAGAAAAGCATACTAAAAGTGTCAACACGACGGTTGGTGAGTTCAAGAGTTTGTAATCAATCATAAGCAGTAGCATAGTAAACATAAACAACTGCATTGAAATAGATAGCTAGTCTAATTTCATTAGTAAGGAACAATAATGATTCGCGATCGAAGCTGACTATGTTTGTCTGTTTGCCTCCCGCCACGACATACTAGGTCGTGACGCTGTTAGTAGTTTAGGACAATGTTGCACCCATTGACTTCCGGTCACCCGGGTGGGGCTTGTCAGACCCAGTAGTACTACCCAAGATTTTCCGCTAGATTCCTTAATTAACGATCCGAAAGTGTGAGGACTTTCTATGGTATAACCCACTATGTCTTACCAACATATGTTATATCAGTATAGCATTTTAAAACAAGAATGCTTTCTCCCCCAAAAAGAGAAGTAGTAAAAGTGGGGCATTGAACTCACCTGGTGCGCAAATGAACGATAATAAGAGCTAACAGTGAGCGGAAAGGCAACCTTCAGAGGTTACCTAGAACACGCAAGTACATAAGTACGTGTACATAGAAAACTTATCAACCCTAAGTGCTCAACAAACACATTGACCCAGGTTTTGGAAAACAAGACTCATTAGACCCAGTTGACCCATTGGTGACATGTCAAGTTAAATTCTTGTTTAATCAAACATAACAACCAATAATACATCATACATGGTTATCACACAAGTTATTCACGTATGCCACATTACAAACCCTTAAGTGCTATAAAGCTTATCATACATCATCCATTATCATGTATATTCCATAAGAGTCTAAATTTCCAAAGTTGTGCATCAAGCATTCATACAACCCAAATAACACAATCTACCACCATAGACATCATCAACAAACATTCTAACATGATCCTAACATCATAAACATGCTCGATTAACTATATCCAATGATCTAACTAAATAAAGTTTCCCTTTTGGGAAAGTAATATCCCAGAATCTATCCTTCCACCAATTTCCACACAAATTCATCAATGACATACCCTATCTAGTTCATAGCAATCATAAGAATCCATCAAACACTTACAATTCATCCAAAAACAAATCTTCATGAATAAAAGTTTCCACTTTAGCAATGTATGAACTAGACTACATCAATCATGGATTTCATGCATCATCTACATAGATTAACATTCATACAACATCATTAACATCATAACATCATCAATCCATCATCATTCATCAATTCCATGCACAAAAGTTACTATTATTAGTAAGGTATGAACAACGCATCAAAACCACGAATTTATAGTATAATCCACGTAACTATCATCAATACTATCCAACTAACATCATACAATCATCAAACAACACAAAATTCGACATCCATCATCAATTTCGAACTAGGGTTCGGTCATGTTCAAGTATCCATGAAAAACCAATAAAATCTAACCTTTAATCGCGTAATGATCAAGAATTGATGCTTTCTACATGTTAGAAACACTTGGAACTAGCCAAAACCGATGCTTGCTTGATGTTTTGATCAAAATTTCGAAGTGTGTGTGTGTTTGGGTGGTCGCAACCGCAAGGTGAGGGGGAGGGGATTAGGGTTGGGTTTTTACCAAATATAAGTTTTGTAGTTTTTACAAATTAATCACTCCTTGATTACTTTTTATAAAAACTTAATCTTTTTAATATTTTTAAAAGGTTTTAATTACTAAACATAAATATTATTAATCATCAATAATAATTATATATATGTTCCACCTTTCACAAAACACGTAAGAGAAATTAATCACGTTGTCACGTTACAAGATAAAATTCACAAATAATCTTTAAAATCTATAAATCTCATAAGCACAACTTAATAATCAACATTATTAATCAAGTTATTATCCAGTAACTATTGTTAATTATTATTAAGTCACCAACATTCAACGACAACTAGTGTGTGCTCACGACACGTGTATGCAAGACCTAACGGAACTAACGAAGTTTGGTAACGGAAAATTACCGGATGTCACATGAGTAATCCTTTAGCCACTAGTCTGCTTTTAAACGTTCAATTGTACCATCAGGTTTATACTTTATGCGATAAACCCATTTGCAACCTACTATATTTTGAGTGGAAGTTGGTGGAACAACAATCCATGTGTGATTTCGTTAAAGAGCCTCAAACTCTTCAGTCATGGCTTTATACCAGAGAGGGTGTTTTAGAGCCTGTTTAGTGGAAGAGGGCTCCATAAGATGAGCTGCAGAAGAGTTGTACACAATAAAATTGTCATTATGATTTTGAGTTGGGCTTTAGGTTTAGGCGAGTTCTTGTTTGAGATGGTTGTAGAGGCTGATTTATGACTTTAGAACGCCTATTGTATGTTTTAAGAGGAGTTTGAGATGTAGGTGGGTTAATTTCAGCAGGTTATGAGGCAATAGGAGTGGTGGGATCGATTTGTTGAGGAAGCAATAGGAGTAGAAGAAGAAGCATCAGTAGGTGACATTGGGCTGAATGACGAGGACGAAATAGGAGAGTTTGGAGTTGATGGATCAGGTGTAGAGACAGGGGGCTAGAGGTGGTGGAGTTAGGGTGGAGTAGAATTTGTTGAATTGTTGGGGTAGGAGGAGGTAACCAATGTGAAAGTGGCATTGATAAAGAATCTACATTAGAAGTTAAATTTGCATAAGGAAAAACGGATTCAACAAATGTCATATGACGAGTTGCATATATCCGATGGGTGGTGAGATCAAGTGCATACTAGGACTTTAAGAGGAAGAATATCCAACAAAATGCACGGTTTTTGGTCATGGATTAAGTTTGTGAGATGAATATGGCCTAAAACAAGGATAACATAAACAACCAAAGCTACATAGTTTGGTGTGGTTCAGGAGTTTATGAAAGAGACCATAGTAGGGAGAAGTGTTTTATAGAGTAGGAGTTGGTAACCTATTAATTTGATAGGATGCTGTGGCTAGCGCAAAGGGCCAGTATGTTGTTGGCATATTAGCATGAGAAAGCAAGGTTAACCAATTTCAACAATATGTCTATGCCTACGTTCGGCATATCCATTGTGTTCGGGTGTGTGTGGTGGAGATGCCAAATGTGAGATACCACAAGAATTAAGATGAGGTGCAAGTTTGAGATATTCTCTACCGTTATCAGAGAACAATTGTTTGATGGTGGTTTTAAAGAAATTCTCAACTAATCTTTGAAATAGGATAAATATATTTAGTGAATCTGATTTTTGTTTTAGAGGATAAAGCTAGATATACTTAGTAAAATATTCTACAAATATGATATAATATTTGTATCCATCAATTGAGCAAACAGGCAAAGACTAAACATTAGAATATCAATTCAAGAGGAGAAGTAGAAGTAAGTGTTGATTGATAAAATGGAAGCTTATGAGCTTTATTAACCTTGCAAGAATTACAATGGTTTTCAAATTGTAAACTAGAAGAAATAACAGAAGATAATAGTTGTCAAACTTTATTATTAGGGTGACCAAGACGATGATGCCAAGTCATCAATGATGTCTTCTGTAGAGAGTGAATGGATGGTTGGAAAGAAGATTGAACCTTTAATCTTAGTTCAAAGACTCCCTTGCTTGCGATTCCCTTGAGTAGAGTTAGGTTCGTTTTCAAGTCCTTAATGAGAAAAATACAAGAAAAGAATTGGATTAGAAACTTATTGTCATGACACAAAAAAGAAACAGAGATGATGTTACATGATAAAGTGGGAACACAAAGAACATTTTTTAAAATCAAAGGAGTGTTAGGGGTTTGAATAACAACTGAACCAATATGAGAGATCAATAAACATGAACCATCGCTAATCACTAATTCATCAGTTCCATCGTAAGGTGCATGAAGAGATAGATTTTGAAGATTATTTGTCACGTGATGAGATGAGCCACTATCAAGCAACCAGCTAACCAGAGCATCTTATTGAGTTCTCATCATGTTAACCTGTGGATTTTGTACATACATATCTCTATTGTATGTAGGTACTGATATTGTTGGATTTACCTTCTTAAAAACAACACAATTAGTAAGCGTGTTTCCTTTAACATGGCACCATTGGCACTTTTCGAGAAAAGGTCGTGGAGCATTTGTGGAAGGACCTGCTGACGTTGAAGTAGGCAGCAAACCATCTCCTCATCCTTGTCTCTGCAACTGATGCATGTGTTTGGCAGGTTGCTTTGAGTTCCAGTTTCTTGTATTCTGTCATTTTGTGCCACAAATGCAGTTGCTGGTTGGTGAATGTTGGCTGTTGTAACGAGTTGGGCTAGTACCAGCTCATGATTAATTAATTTTTCTTGAAGCTCATTAAAAGAGATGGTGTATCACGAGCATACATGGCATCCAGAATTGGCTTGTACAGATTTTGATCAAGGCCTGCAAGAATTGAATGTATGATATCCTCAGCATCAAGCTTCTTGCCAAGAATATCCAGTTCATCCATGATCGATTTGATTTATTGCATATAATTTATGATGCTTTGACCTTGCTTCTCAGAACATTATTTCAGTTGATGTTGAAGTTGTTTTATGTGACCTCTAGAAGGGGAAGCATAAGTGTTGGAGAGGATATTTCATGCTTCAAGGGATGAGGAGGCATTGTAATTAGAGGGATGAATTAGGTGAGAGGCTACCTATAATAGCTCCAAAAAATCAATCCAGTCTAAACCAAGCTTGTAGAGACCAAGACCATATAGGAGTGCTTCAACTTGGGTTTTCCATACCAAGTAATTGTTGGAGGTTAACTTCAGAGTTGCAGGGAAGTTGACTAGGGTTACGCTATTCTTGTTGTTTAGTTCAACCACAATTGCAGAGTTGGTTTGATCGGCCATGGCTAGTGGGCTGTAGAGAATCGAATGATGATGAAGAAAGCAGTTAAGATTAAGAGAAGAATGGATCAGAGTCGCTCTGATACCATATAAAGGTTTGTGAAAATCATAATGATATTCAACAGAATTGTTAAAGCTTATATAGAAACAAAATACAAACAAACTATGCTATCATCAAGCTAACTATATGGAAGGGATAAATACAACAATTTAATAATAAACTATGATAAAGTAGAACTTGATATATATCAGATTTTGTAACTGGATAATTATGAATGGTTCTCAGGTATATTCTCAATAGTTTACAGCCCTAAGAATGAGGTAGAAGAGTATAGGTGATCAGTAGATTCGTGATTGCTATCATCCTGATCAGCGATGGAGATAGAAGACATTTCTATTGCTATTTTGTCTATTCATCTACTTCTTTTTATAGGCATATCATCAAAAACATGATCTTTTGTTGTTGTTATCCTCGTTCACATCAATTAAAGATGTCCATAAAACTATATCCTTATCAAGAGTTCCATCGAACACCATTCTTACACTACCATTTTAGTAATAAAAAAATAAACCAAATAAACACACTACATAACCCTAATCATGGAATTATACATGCATCAATTCTGAAACTAAAGACAATGGAAGATCAAGCGAGTATATGAGAAGAAAGAAGCAATGCTGGAGATTGTTGTGACTGAGAGAGCTCTAATCAGAATAAGGATTTCTGTTAATTGATTTAGGGTTTACGGAATGAACTTTAGCTCGCCATGAGTTTAAATGAGACTGATAATATTATTAAAAATTAAGAAAATTGTCTTTTGGCATTTTAACATGTGATGAATGACAAGACGATAATTGATAGTGTATTGGAAGAGACATGATTACCTTAGATTTTAATCGAAATATTATTCAAGGAAAAATGATTCTCTTGTTCCTAATCATGTAAGGTTCTTATCTAAAGTCCCTTCATGTCTACTTAACTTATTAATCCGAAGAAAGTTGAACAAGCTTCTTCCCAACATTGTCCCCTCGAAAAATCCCCACAAAAGCCGAAGGAATGTTTTCAAGACCGACTGAAATATCTTCAAGCACGTGCATCTTGCCCGTACTAAGGTGATCAGTTGTCATGGTGAGAAACTCAGGAAACAAACTCATGTAATCACCGGCTAAGAATCCCTGAATGGTGATCCTTTTATATATAACATTTAGCAAATCTGGTGTTGCACGTTTTTTAGCATTAGTGTATTCTGAAATGATTCCACATAGTGCAACCCTGCCATGCGTGTTCATGTTTGATACCGCTACCTCTAGCATCTCACCTCCCACATTATCAAAGTATATGTCAATCCCATCCGGAAAATACCTAAAAATTAGAAGTTATATATCTTTATTAAAAGATAACCATACACTTACGATACTTTTATAATATTTTTACCTTTGAAGTGCTGAATTTAGATCAACTTCTTCTTTATAGTTGAATACTTCATCAAATCCGAGCTTTTCCTTAAGCAGTTTTACCTGAATCCAATCGTGTTTGTGTTTATTCCGTCGATTACATAAAAAGAATAAGAGAGAGAAAATTCAAAATATCATAAACCTTATTTGGGCTTCCAGCACAACCCACAACATAACACCCGAAATTCTTAGCATATTGGGCCACCAAATTTCCTACAGATCCAGAAGCAGCCGAAACAAACACTTTTTCACCCTTCTTGGGCTTACATATTTCGAAAAACCCAGAATAAGCGGTAAGCCCACTAAGCCCTGTATATTAACAAACAAAAATACAATATAAGCTCATATAAAAACATCCACAAACATCTTACTTACAAAACCCCTTAAAAATCTTATATTCAGGATCAGTGCTGAGTATTTAGAGGCCCGAGGAGAGCTAGAAAAATGGACGTCAAATGAAAAAAAAAATTATAATGAGTATTAAATTGTTTGTGTGATAAGGAAATAAAATAGATTAAATAGTTTTAACCCAAATCAGATTTTGGTAAAAGTGGCTACTTTTTAGTGTGTATGAGCTAATTCTATAGAATTTTCTTGAAATTTATATACATATATAATATATAATAGAATTTTAAAATTTTAGGTCCCTCGAGAGATTGAGCCCTAGACGGTCATCCCTTCCACTCCTCGCTTGGGCCGGCCCTGCTTATACTAATATATCTACTAAATGACATGTACTTTTAGCAACGAAATTGTAATTTGTACATTTAAATGGTTGAATACTTGAACCGATGAAGTGGTGTTACCTAAAATCCCAACATGGTATGATAATGGGAAGCCCATTGGGTCAAGTTTATTTAAAATGAAGCCTTGTGATATGCTATACTCTCCCCCAGCTTATAAGGCCCACAACATAATCATCCTTCTCAAAATTAGGATTCCCAGAATCTACTACTCTTCCCACACCATAAGCATCAACCACCTAAACAACCCAATTAGCACAAAGAAAATTGGTTAATATCCTTAAGAGGATTAAAAAGAATAAGTGATACGTGAAATTTTTTCATGTATATCTTTGTTATAGTTTAAAGTCTTAAACAATAACACTACGGTTATATATACCTTCAACTAATAAATTCATGATCTTTATTCTCTTCTGATTTTGTAAGTGTTTAGAATTAAGAATGAATACATATTAAGTATCCACCGTTTTCGAATATATTAGATAAAATCCATTTAAATTATGTTTTGTTCAATGAATGCATACAAGCATACTCTTAAAAAGGTGAAAACAAGTAAAGCCGTTCATGAGTTTCTTAAAATCAACTCGGTTAAAGCTTAAATCAAAGCAAGGTTACATTAGCTTGAGCCAAAAAATAAGTTGTTTATAAACAAGCTCGAGCACAAACTTTACTTATCGAGCTCGAGCTCCGCAAACCTTAACGAGACTATTGTTTATATAATATTTTACTTGATATATTAATATAATAGTAGTAGTAATTATTATATATAAAAATATGATAAAATAACTCAATAATATATATTATGTTAGATATAAAAGTCATAATATATATATATATATATATATATATATATATAATATATTATATATATATATATATATATATATATATATATACATATACAGGGGAGGGTTCTAGGCTGAACAAGGATTTTTGCGAGAACATAGAAAACAATCTCAGTCTTACATTTATTCAATCTATGGTTGTGATTTAAGGGGTGTTTTTTTGCAAATACTTTAATAAGTTGTTACGATTTTTAATAGGCATGGGGTATTTTAAACATTTTAAATGTAGGGAAATTAATTACAGGCTAGCAATTTGGGAAAGTATTCAATTTGTGAAGTTTAAATTATTGTTTATATGAAGAGTTTTTTTGTTTGGATTTTAGTTTGTATAAAAGTGAGTGGATGGTTATATTTTAATATTATCGTGGATTATATGTAGGTTAGTTTTAAAAGTACAAATTTATAATATAGTTTTTGTGTGTGCTCATGGAAAAACAACATGTTTGTTTATTATGCTCTTTGTAAACGTTAAAAAATGTGTAGCGATTAACTATATTGTGTGTTGGTTAATTTAGTATATATGGGTTTGTATAGGATCAAAAATTCCACATTTGTGTAGGTTTGATGCAATTGTGTAGGTGACATTATAAAAGGGATGTGTAAGTTGGTAGATACAAGTATGTAGGTAAATATGCATGTGTAGGTAAGACTAACTTGTGTAGGGTAATAATTTGTTACTTAAAAATTTATTTTTAAGTGTATCTATGTGTAAGTAAATTTACTTGTATTGGATATGAACATATATGTTAGTGTAGGTGTGATGCGATTATGTAGGTGGAATTATGAAAAGGATGGGTGGCTTGGTATATCTAGTGGTGTAGGAAAATATATGTGTATGTAAGACTAAATTGTGTAGGGTAGTAAATTTATAATTGTATTTTTAAAATATAGTTTGTGTAGTAGGGTCTTCATGTGTACGCATGTTAGACCCTTACATTAGTAAAAATGAATGTGCTATATGAAAGGATGGGGTTTGTATTGTACATGTGAATATCAAGTGCTATTTTTATGACTTCAAGTGGATGATAAGTCTATTAGGATTTAAAATATCAAAAAAAAATATTTGATATTAAAATACTAAAAATAGATGATTGAAGAAATTGATCTTTAAACATAATGATTAAATCTCATTAGATTAAAGATTGACTAAATGATTTTCAAATATGAAGCTTGAATCTCACATTGAGTCCGTAAGTTCAATATATATATATATATATATATATATATATATATATATATATATATATATATATATATATTATATATATATATATATATATATATATATTTTGTTTTGAATAAATAATAAGGTGATGTTACAAATAAATTCAAAAGTAGGATAATTCAATTAAAAAAAAATGGTTGATAGTTTCTTAAAATAGAAGAGTTACATAATTAATATTGTAATTAATATTGTTATGTAAATTACTATTATAACCTTAAAATTATATTAATTACAAAATAAAAGGAAAAATTTTGATTGGTTAGTTGTGTGTTTTTTTCTCACATTTTTGTTGTTCTCATTTGAACTTCATTCTATATATATATATATAAATTATATATAAATTAAGTACAAGTGTAAATAATTTAGTTGATAAATAATAAACGACCGAGCCCAAGCCAAGCTCAAGTTTGAAAAACTTCTCATGAGATGAGCTGAAGCTTTAAAACTAGATCTCAAAATGAGCTCTCGTAAGTTAAACAAGCCACACTCGATCCTAATCGAGCTTTTGATTCGGTTTATATGCATCCCTAATTTAATGTTATCATTTTGAATCACCACTACATAATGCATATAGCACGCCATTGAGTTAAGATCTTCTTACCTGACCAGGAGAAATGCCAACAGCAAACTCCGAAGCCTTTGAGAAGAACTCATAGTCTTCATTCGGTTAATCTGATACGGGTCGATCGACACATAAAGATTTTTAATGATGATATCGTTGGATCCGGGCTTGACCCATAAAGAAAACGGTTCGGTCTTGACCTCAAAATCACTCTCTTGTGGTTTACCATCTATATGAGCCTTAATGACTATGTACTTGTTTGTAACCTCCATTGTAATATATCTTAAAGGTAGCAAAAATGATGAAGCTTTAAAGGGTTATGTGCGGAGAAAAAGAGAGTATCGTATCGTTACATTTAAGAACAATATAAGAGAATGATGACAAAATGGAGATTACAAGATTCTCTAGAATTACATGTTAGGTATCAATGGATAAATACTAAATTTGATTAAGAAATTAAGTATATGTTGTTACTAATAATTTAATTTAATAAATCTTGATAACATAGTGTATTATAGTGGTAGGTTAGGATAATATATAATGAGGTTATTAAATTACTTAACTTTTTATTTATATATTAAAAGTATCTATTAATTCAAAGTTACATGTACAGTCTTTTTTTACATGAGCAAAGGACATGTTTGTTGCTAAACTTGTATTAATAATTTCTGATGGCCAATGAGGCCCAAATTAATAGGCTTGCGAGGAGACACCCCATGGTCTTACAATGTGAAGGTTGTTGTTTCGAGTCTCACTTGATGTAATATTAAGTAGACGCCGATGTTTTGCACAGTCGGTTTTCAGGTGATGGGTTTCCCCTGGAATGATGGCAGGTCAGGTCATCAACGTTGTTTGTATTCGTAGAGCGTGTGGCCTTTCGCCAATGGGTTTACCTGGCTGGCCGAACTTATAGTATTCGTTAGCCGTTTAAGAAAATAATAATAAATTTTGACGACCTTAAAGGGGTGGACTTATATATCTAGCATAGTATTTTTCTATTTTATATGCAGCATATAATACTGAAAGTCAATTGATACGTTTTATAACACTAATACAGATGTTTTAGTTTTGTGAGATTTAAATTTTATTAAATAAACTTATACCACTCAAATATAATTAATCTGAAAATGGAACACAAATAATAAAATATGATACATTAAAAATGAACGTATTATTTATTTATTACCATTATTTAGGATGTCCAATTTAACAACTTACATATACACAACTAGTTGTGAAAAACTATTGATAACTTGTTTCTTCATGCCGCCCAAATTGGATAAAACTATTGCAACAAACCTCGCATGCTGGCTTACATGTAATCTAATTTTCTTTCAAGTTAAAGAAAAATGCAACCAAAGCGATACAAGTATGTAATAATTTTAAATATTTTAAACCTCCCATGAATAATTTATGTTATTTACAAATACATATATGTACGTATTTAAGTAGGTAAGTCACGTATGTACGTATACAGGTGTATAGAGTAAATTATATAAATCGCTTTTAAATCTAATCACAACCCCTTCAACTCCATAGAAGTATTGCTAGACCTTTTGTGTTCTTCCCTTTTCATTTTACTATTGAAAATGGAGATAAGGAGCAAATTGAAAATCATCAAACCTTATCCATTGTAATATAAGAATATAATAGGACCCTTTTTAGTGCGCCCCCTTAATAAATACTATGACATGCATCATCTCAAGTCTTCACTATAAATTATCAACATTTCTAAAATAGTCTTATGGTTCTCAACAGCAAAGAGGAAACAAGCATCTCGCACCACATAGCCATCAGTAATGAGATATGATTGTGATAGTTATAAAAAAGTATTGTTACGTAGGTGACATATAGGGCCGGGGGCCTGCTATCACATTCAAAAGGTGTAATGAGTTAGTAATATCGATACACTTGTAATTATTAAGTAATGATTAATTCTTCATATGTGTATGTCAAATGGGACTCGGTTAGGTTGATTTTGGTTAAATGGGACTTGGTTGAAAAAACGGTTTGGATGTCTTTTTGTCTGGTTCTAAAGAGTAAAACTTAAAACCTAAAAGTTGATTGATTGGACTTAAACTATTATTAATCTAAATTGCAATTAAGAAAGGAAAAAACTAACATGAAGATACAAGATAAGAAACACATGATCACATTTAGATTTAGATTCAATAACACTAGTTGTTTCCCCACCACGCGTTGTGGTGGGAAACTTGTTTTTTATAACTTGCGATTGAAAGATTTGTCAACCTTTTCTTCACCAAGCAAAAGTGAAAATCACCCGTGGTAAAATGCAATTCCTTCAAATTACACAATCGCAAAAACATCATATTACCAAAAACTCAAACTGGGGAGAAGCATACATTTAACATGACCCGTTTTTCTTTTCCCACCTGATAGTGGCTGGAATGCGCTGCATTCATAACGAATATGCTTTCGTTAAACATCCATTGTGACAAGCTTTAAAAGAAGGAAAAACCAAACATTTAAGTAAATGTTTTAGTGTTTAATTGTTTTCAAAAGCTCGTTCGTCTGTATATTTAGTGGAACAACAGTTATGCAAATATTGTATATAAATGTTGTCCTTCAATTTGAAGTGTGCCACAAATAGTAGTAGCATGCATTTTGATGACATCATTTCAAGCTACGAGTGTGCTAATGTTTTTGATTCACATGAATTCAGACAACAATCACTTGTGGGATATTGTTATACTCTAATTTAAAAAACATATATGATTATTTTTAATGTGGTTTTGGTTTATGGCCATCCACAACCAAGTTTCTAGTAGCAGTAGGGAGGGCTAACCGCAGACCGCAGCCCATCAAGTTCAGGTTTTGAAAATACTTGACAGACCAAAAGTGACTGGAAAAAAACTGTTAATGAGATCGTAATTAAATAATGGATGTCTGTATCATATGAAATGCGAACGTAAAGCCAACATCCTTTCTTCTAACTTGTGGAGCTGCAAATTGTTTTCCCTTTTTTCAACACATCACTTTTAAAAATGACATCAAACAACTCTTGAATAGTAACATGTAGATTAATTTAATTTATAGAAGGATTGTGAGTTGCATCATATACCTCACTATCATTCCCTTTGGAACAACTTATTCCATTAGATCGTGACAGGTGGCGAACAACTCCATTCTTTTCCAGAAAGAATCAAAATAATGAAAGCTTATTCGATCGGTCAATTTGCATTCGTAATATTATAATGAAAGTTGCAATAGTAAAATGAGCACTTATGAGGATCAGGTGATTTATCTAATAAACATGTGGTATTTTGTAACGCAGATTCTTGAACATCCATGGAATAAGCATGTATGGCAGCTACATTAATTACCATTGCTGATGTATCTTAACCATACATACATACTAACATATTACAAGTCCATAATGTAAGCTAACGACAAAGAAGTTGCAATGTTAGTGTTGTCCTTTTAAGGTATCAAATTCAGCTATTGCTTCATCAAAAGGACGAAAGCCTGAAGAAAAAAGATCCCACCCAAACTTTTATTGTTTTATCATATCTCAATAACTATTAGGAGTTGAAAACATTATTTGAATAAAGGAAAACTATTCTATGAACAAATCATTTCACCTATTGAGCACACATGAAGAAGCTGAAATACGACAACTCATCTTTGAGATCTTAGACGATAAAGTATCATATTTTTAGTACCTTTATATAAAAATAAATTATGATAATCAGCTTAAGATCGAGTTTATAGACTCTTCCCCACTGAAAAGAAGTAAATAACAACTGCATGGATAAGCACTTGCTAAGTCATATTGCATCAAATTTTAAGCATCAAGTAGCAAAATAGGAAGAAAGAATTAAACTTAAAGTCAACAACACCTTGCCTCGTCAAAGCACTTGCATTTTCTTGGTTATAAACCTTGTTAATAGTTTGATTTTAAAGCCAACACCTGTTTGTTCTAACTCAATGAACGAAACATCTGTTGATAAACTTTAAGACCATTCAAAATCAGATCAATAGATTTAGAAGTGAATAGAAATAACTTATACCTTACATAAACTTAACACGTCTTCTCTAATGCCCCGTAATTGACTGCACTTGATAAACCTCTATGCGTCGTAAACACGTAGGCGGTGGATGACAATCAGAGGGCTTGTACAAGTCTCAAGGTCAGATTATCTAATCTAATAAATGTCATATTCTCCATAGCTTGGCTTCATACGTCACGATTGAATGCTAAAAACATGCCGATTTTATGCGTGGTCAACAACGAAGACTGCCACTGTTCATTCCCTTTCAAAATTTATATTATATATATATATATATATATATATATATATATATATATATATATATATATAATGTAATAATTATGTATAAATTATTTTCTTTACGACGTTTGAAAAATCTACGTAAACATAAATTGTCTCAAAATTTAGTTTGGAAGACAATTACAAGAAAGTCAAGTCTAGTTATACTGATTTCATGGTTACTAGAAAAGAACACATCATCAAGATGCATTGATTTCATGATTTTAGATAACGAAAAAGAATACTAACTAGAATGTAATATTAATCCACCATCGACTTTGTAATAAAGGATTAACACAAAACAACGAAATTCGGCCGTATTGACCTCACGATTTGTGACAAAAAGGAACACGTGATAGAATGTCGTCTCAATGAAAATTGATTCATACAATATGAGATCCAAAAAATATAATCAACAATGACTAATAGAGAGATTTTACACAAAGTACCTATTATATTTGGAACGTTACTTCCTCTTTTGGCTAGTGACACTAAAGTTGAAATTGTTTTCGTTTCCGCTCTTAAAACCTACTGATATATAAGGTGGTTGTCTACCTTGGATTTGATTTGTCTAATTGAGAAGCTACTTCTCCTTCATTTGCCTATATCCTTTTGTCAAGTGCATTTGAGATTAAAGCTTGGTTTAATGGTGTGTTGTAAACTTCAAGCTCTAAAAGTTCCCTAATTTCCATAGGGGCCTATTCTAAACCCACTTCCAAGATATTATTGATCCTTCTTTGGAGAAACCACTCATTTGCTAGTATGGTTTTTGACGTGGCCAACCTATACAATCAGTGGCGAAGGATGGAGGGGGAGAGCACAACCCTCCCTCTTTTTTCGTCCGTAGTGTTAATTTTACGGTTCTTAAGTAAAAAACAATTTATATAGTGAATTCGCCCCCTTTTAGAAAATTTACATTTATTATATTTGCCCCCCTAACAAAATATATACATATTAGAAAAATATACAAGTGCTATAAAGATATAAAAAAGTTACTTCTATTAAAATTATAGAAATAATAAGAAAACTCTATATATTTAATTAATTGGGTTTAATTTATTTAAAAATGGGCTTATGGCTGCAATTGGCAAAAGCCCAACACACATTAGTCCAACAAATGAACAAAACAAGAAAAAACACCAACAATCCAACAAATGAACAAAGCGATCGCTGCTCGCCTCTGGGGCTCGCTGCTTCGCCTGCTGCTGTTGGTTCCTGCTGCTGCTGGTCACGTTCATCAATCAGATAACATCAAACCTCTTGTCCTCTTCATCGCTTGCTGAGTTGCAGGTTGCTGCTGTTGCTGGTTTGCTTTGGCTGCTGCAGTTTCAGTCACAGAGTCATCATAAACTAATCGAATGTAAGTTTTAATTGTTTAAGTTTTGTTATAACTTATAAATTGATTGAATGTTACCATCTAGGGTTTTGAATTGAGAATTTGAGATCTAGAGTTTGTTTATTGTTATAGTTTTTATGATTTATGAATGATTAAAGTTTGATTTTAGGGGTTTTGGACAATTAAATGTATGACTAATTGTTGATTTTATGTTGAATTTAGATTGATATATCATGGGAAAGGGAAAAACTATTGATTCTTTTTTCAAAAGAAAGGTTGTTGGTGGAAAAATTGATGATGCAAATCATGAGAAACATAAAAAACCTCAACTAAGTGAGTCGGAAAAACATCAAAATCAACAAGAGCATCATGCTTCTGAAGTTCCTTTATCAAAAAATCAAATGCAATATTGTAAGATCATATAAAGATTATGAGGCTGATGCAACCAACAAGCCAGAACAACCAAGTCTTCCATGTATGTACTAAAGAACAAAGATGAACTAGCTTTGGAAGTCTTACACTCTCAAATGTGTCTAAGTGTAAGATCTTCCGAAACTAACAGTTCAGAAGGAGTTACTTAGGAAGTTTCACACTCAAACAGAAAATTATTCTAAGTGTGAAATCTTTCGAAGCCAAAGATGAAATCTTCCGAAGCTTCAGAGACAAAGTCTTCTGAAGCTGAGAAGACTAATTTCTTCAGAGGACAGAGAAAATATGCTTTCTCTGAATCAACTTTTGATAAAGTTGACACACTTTCCGCTGCCTGCTCTGGTGGTTCACCTACTTTACATAAGTTGGTGAAAACTTCCATGCTTTATCAAAAAGTAGGAATGGTCTTTGTCTGTAACTTACCTTACTTGTTCCTGTAGACTTTTTGTATTAGGAAAAGTCAGTGAGTTATGGCATATCATAGTTACTAGTCAAAAGGCAATCTGCCTTTTGACTTTAGATTGATCTTGTTGTCTAGATTAGTCAAATCCAACTGTCTTTACATGTAAGTGACGGTTGTAAGTTGTAGTATAAAAGTGTCTCAGGTTCTTGTAATTTCTTTATGCTTTGTAACACTTGTAAAAGAACTTGAGATCAATATACAACATCCTTGAAAACCAATCTTGTGTTCTTGTGTTGTTCTTAGTTCTGTCTCTTTAATTTACTTGTGTTCTTAGTATCATCTGTTTAAGTTACTAGTTCTCTATTTGAATTGTTAAGTGATTTAAGTTCTCTCCTCAATGTGAAACTAAGTGTTAAGTACCTTTACCCGGTCCTGCAATTGGTATCAGAGCATTCCAGGCTCTTGATTATAAGATCTCACCATCTTTAATCCTCTTAGCTTCACACATCACTTAACTTTTCAAATGGCAGCTATCTCTAAGGCTGATATGGAAACTGGAACTATGACAAAGTCCCCACTGATCACTCCTGAGGATTTTGACACTTGGTGCCAAAGAATGGAAGGCTTCATCAAGTCTCAAGATTCCAGGATGTGGGAGACTGTTGTCAATGGATCTCATGTACCATGCACCTCTTCAGCTGCTGCTGGTGGTGGCATGATACCAAAGGAGATGGCTGACTTTTCTGATGAAGACTGGAAAAGGATTAATGTTGATCAGAAAGCCATGACAGCCCTCCAAACTGCTCTTCCAAACTCCATCTACAGAGGTTTCAAGAAGTGCAAGACCGCTAAACAGCTATGGGATGCACTGAAACAGATGTATGAGGGGTCCAATGAAGCCAATGAAAACAAGAAGGACCTCCTGAAGCAGCAGTTTGAAAATTTCACCTTCAAGACAGGTGAAACCATGACTCAACAATACTTCAGGAATGTTGAGATTGTGGATACTCTGGCTGATGTTGGAGTAACTATTGAGAACAGGGATATTGTTAGGAAGTTCATGTCCTCTCTTCCCAGACAATGAACACACTACTCTATGGTCATTAAGAGGACTGAAAACCTTAAGACTCTTACTCTCACTGAGTTGTATGGGATACTCAGTGGATACCAGATGGAGATGAACATGCAAAATTCATCTGGTAACTCTAATACTCACCAGAGTTCAGCCTTTCATGTGGGTGAAAGGGATAGCAGAGAATCACAACATCATCTTATCTGCTACCCTGAAACTTCACAAAAGGGTCCTTTCATCACCTTCCCAGAGACACCCAGAGAACTACATCCAAGGAAGTCCCTTTCAAGAGACAAGTTCCTCTCAAGTCTTTGTGTCTACTGATGAAAGTTCAGGCAACTTTCTCTTCACTCTTGAAGACCTGGACTGTATCCATCCAGATGATCTGGAATATATGGAGATAGTCCAGCAAATGGCTCTTCTCACTCATAGAGCCCAGAAGTTTTATAAGAGGACTGGGAGAAGGTTTCCTAGCAATGCAGCTAGTGGCAAGTTTGGGCTAGACAAAAGCAAAGTAAAGTGTTACAACTGTAACCAGATGGGACACTTTGCCAGAGAATGCAAAGCACCTAAGTCAAACGGTGGCCAAGCATCATCCAGGCCAAACTAAACTGAAGGAGGGCACCAGAATGAGAAGCCAAGACAGCAAGCTGCAGTTGCTGTTGAAGAAGGAGGCTTTGACTGGAACATCCAAGCTGAAGATGCTTCTCTAAATCAAGCACTCATGGTTGAACAAGCTGAAGCCAAGGTATTAGAACATCTTTGCTTTCTTGAATGTATTGCTAAAGTAAACGGATACAGGTCCTACAACTTAGAAATGAGATCTGATATTGAGTCTTTAAACATTTTAAAAGCTGATTTTAAGATAGCTGAAAATGATTATAAGCTTAAAATAGAAGATCTAGAGAGAACAGTTTCAACTCTTAAACATGAGCAAACAAATTACAAGACTCAAATAAAAGATCTTGTTACTAAGTTGACAGAATGCCAGGCTGAGCTTGTGATCAGCAAAGCCAGAGTAGAAAAATGTGTTCTTGATGAAGAGACCTTCAAGAACATAATATTCTCATCCCTGCATGCAAAAGTTTGTTATCAGAATAAGCAGGGACTGGGATCTTATGAGATAGCTCATCCACACACCCTACTATCAGTAAGATCTCCAAGGTGTAGAACTGGTCAAGATGAGCTGCCTTTGTAGCCTTCAGTTCAAGCTTTCAGGCTTATCTAGGAAGTACTTTGACTCCTGCTCACTTTTGTCAATAAGATCTAGAAGAACTTCATCCTGATGAGGTAGAAGAGATGGATCTGCAATGGCAAATGGCAATGATCGCCTATAAAGCAAAGATGTACATGAAAAGAAACAAAGGACTGTCCGTGGGAGGAATATCAACAAAAATCGGCGTGGACAAGACCAAAGTAAGACACTTTTCGAGGGAGTGCAACAGTAATCAACATCAATCAACTGACTCAAGACAACCTAGTCAAAAGAACTTTACACAACCTCAATTAACCAATGCATCCCCACCAACAACAAACAATAAAACATGTATCACTAATGCTAAAGAAACTGGTCTAATTATTTTGCAGGATGGTACCTGTGACTGGAGCATGTATGAAAAGGAAGTACTTGCAGAGAATCAAGCTTTAATGGCGAACATGGAAAACAAAGTTCTTGCAATGGCCGCTGAGGTAAGAGAAAGGTTGTGTTCTCCCACTTGCATAGATGAAGTAGAAAGATATAGAACAGATGCTCAACAATTGGCTGATAAAGTAAAGAAACACTGCTTATAAATGAATCTCATGTTAGAGAACACAAACTTTATCAAGTCAAAATTAATTCTTTACAAAAGGATTTAGATAAAATTGTATTTGAAAATTACAACCTAAAAGCACAAGTTGAGCATCTGACTACATCTTTAACCAAGTCTATGTCAGATCATGCATCTACTGAGGTGAAATTGCAGAAATTCCAATTGTCATCACAACAGGATGAGAAACTATTAACCTCTTATATTGAGTCAAAGAACAAGTCAGGATTAGGATTTCATGCAGTTCCACCACCCGTGAATGATAACTATACTTCTTTGCCCGAGTCCATGACCAACAGTTTTTATAATCACTTTGTGTCTAGTAACATGTGTGAGTCAACAGATAAAAATAATAATAATGTAACTAATGACACTGAATTATATGAATCTGATTCATCAGAATCAGAACACTCAAATCAAAGTAAATCAGAATTTGATTATGATAATTGTGATGACTTGCATGATGATGATAAGTCTGATAATGCTGGTTTGTATAAGGGTAAAACTGTTCTAACTAAATACTCAGTCCCAAAGGTACTAAATGAACTTAAACTACCTTATCCACCAAAACAAAGAAACCTGCTGAAGACAATCCACATAAGGATTGAGCAACTAAATGAAGGCATACAAGCATTCAATAAACTTAACAAGGAAAAGCCAGCAAATAGAGCCTCAGAAAAAAAGTCCATGACTTCAGCAGATCATCTGCGAAAGAGGTCTGTGAGATCCACAGAATTCATACGAAATAAGCAAGAAATTGCTCAATCAGTAAGAAAAGACAAAGCTCAGAAGAAATACTTACAGGCTAAACAAGAACCCTTTGACATCATGTCAGGAAGAGGTAAGATATCATCAGCAGCAAAGTTGGACAAAGAAATGAAGAACCATAAGGTTTCAACTAAGAAAAAGGCTAAGGCTGCATCAGACATTGATGCTGAAGAAAAGTACTGTAAATGGTATGACATGTATAATCACAGTACAGAAGACTACTTCTTCAGCAGCTATTGCTCAATATGTAATATGAACATTCACATGACTTCAGATTGCTCCTTCAACAAATATTATGCAATATGCTACAAAAACAACCATTCTACCAAGGAATGCTTTTTCAATAAGAAGAACAAACAAAGATCCCCAAGAAGAAGTATGCAGAGTCCAATGAGTCAGAGTCAAAATCTTCTAAGGATGATAATCCTAGAAGTGCAAAACAAAAGAAACATCAACAAAACAAAAAAATTACCAAGACAAAGAAAACAGCTGCTAAGGTGCAATTAAAAATTAAGAAGGAAAAACAAGTGCAAAGGAAGGCACCACACGAAAAGGTAGCTCTTGAAGAAGATGATGACTTCTATGATGATTTTGACAAAGGCAGCAGTAAACAAGATAACAACACCTCATCATTATCATCAAAAACATTCTCACCGAAAACAACACCTAATGAATTAAATGACATCAAAACTAAGTTAGAAACTTCAAGACTCATTCATGAGAAAGTCACTATATTAGATAACAATAGCAAGCCCAAGACCATCAAGGCTTGGGCTCCTAAGTCTAACTAAGTTTATTTTGTTTGCAGGAACATCCAAGGAGGGCTAACAACAAATGGTATATTAACAGTGGCTGTTCCAGACACATGACAGGAAACTGTACTCTCCTGCAGGATTTCAAACATAAAGTGCTTCATATGTAGCATTTGGTGGGGATAAGAAGGAAGGTAAAATCACAGGTGAAGGAATGGTAACAAATGGAGTTTTAAAGTTTGATAAAGTTAATTTTTGTGAAAACTTACAGTTTAATTTACTAAGTGTATCTCAAATCTATGACCAACACTACACTGCTTTCTTTGATAACTCTGATTGTTATATTCTTAAGCCAGGTTTCAAAATTCCAGAAGACTGGATCCTTCTTAAAGCACCAAGAAAAGGTAACACCTATGTGTTGGACATGAACAACACAACACTAACAAGCAAAGAAACACGCGTGATTTCTAAATCATCAGAAGATGAAGCACAACTATGTCACAGAAGGATGGCTCATTCAAACTTGGAAAACATGAATAAATTGGTGAAAAATGACTTAGTCATTGGTGTTCCAAAGAAAGAATTTTACTGTTCTAATCACTGTTTATCATGTTATAAAGGAAAACAACATAAAGTCCCACATAAGTTAAAAACAATTAACACAAACACAACACCACTGAAGTTACTACACATGGACCTTTTGGTCCAACCAATGTGTTAAGCATTGGTAAAAGGCAATACTATTTGGTGGTTGTTGATGATTTCACTAGATTCACTTGGGTATTTTTCTTAAAACATAAAAGTGAAACATCAGAAATTTTAATGGAGTTTATCACTAAGATAGAAAATCAACTTGATCTAAGAATCAAGATACTGAGAAGTGATAATGGAACTGATTTTGTTAACTATGTTTTAGATACTTTTTGCAGAGACAAAGGCATAGCCAGACAATTCAGTGCACCAAAACTCCATAACAGAATGGAGTTGCTAAGAGGAGAAACAGAACTCTAATTGAAGCTGCAAGAACAATGCTAGCTGACTCACATCTGCGAATAACATTTTGGGCAGAAGCTGTGAACACAACATGCACTGTTCAAAACAAAACTTTGATTATCAAAGAACATAATAAAACACCCTATGAACTTCTATTTAAAAGAAAACCTTTTATAGGATATCTTAAAGCATTTGGGTGTCATGTATCTGTATTAAACACAAAAGAACAGTTAGGAAAATTTGCTGAAAAAGCATATGATGGTTTCTTTGTTGGTTATTCATCAACATCTAAATCATATAGAGTATACATTTCACATGATAACATAGTGGAAGAAACTCCTAATGTATCCTTTGATGAATCCTTATTTCCACAGTCTGTGAAAGGATCATCTTGGTTATTTGATATAGATGCATTAACTAGCTTATTTAACTCTGGTTATCTTAATATGACAGGTGCTGCGGATACATGTTACCCCTATGTCCCTCTAAATATGGGTGTACCATTGACAGCTGATCCACCTAGAGTCATTCCTTCAGAGAACCAAAGTGACAATGAACCTGGTACATCAGCTCAAACAAGTAAAGATGGTTCTGATGACCTTACACCATGCACAT
Source organism: Flaveria sonorensis (assembly GCA_025506505.1). Lineage (NCBI taxonomy): Eukaryota > Viridiplantae > Streptophyta > Magnoliopsida > Asterales > Asteraceae > Flaveria > Flaveria sonorensis. The sequence goes on along the minus strand of CM046426.1, from coordinate 46,656,359 downwards.
CAGCAGAAGTACCATCTACTTCCATAGATGTCTCTACTTCCGCAGATAATGGTCTGAAATCCCCCAAGGACAAAAACACATCAGAAAACCACCTTACACCATTGCCACATACAAACATATCTTCTACAGAGAATACAACTGATCATTTCCTTGCTATGGAAGGCATATCCACAACCCTGGAAGGCATACCTATTCCTGCGGAAACTCATTCAGCTACACCAGAAAATGAGATGGACTATTTTGTTGACTCTCCATCACAACTGACCCTATTACCCACAACCAACATCACAAACCTGGATTCATCCATCCAAGTTCATGATGTACCAACAGTTAGAACACATAAGTATCACCCAATTGATAACATGATAGGTGACCTCAACAGGAGAACTACAAGAAAACAAGGGGGAGTAGCAAACATCTGTTTGTTCTCCTGCTTTCTTTCACAAGTAGTTCCACCCAACATAGCAAAAGCCTTGAAAATAACAGCTGGATTGAAGCAATGCAAGAAGAACTTCAGCAGTTCAGGAAACAGAAAGTATGGAATCTAGTTGATCTCCCTGAAGGCCAATATCCTATTGGCACAAGATGGTTATTCAAAAATAAGCTAGATGATAGGGAAATAATCATCAGAAACAAAGCAAGACTAATTGCACAAGGCTACACACAAGAGGAAGGCATAGACTATGATAAAGTCTTTACACTAGTTGCAAAGATTGAGGCAATTAGAGTGTTCTTAGCCTATGCTTCATATAAGAAGTTTACAGTTTACCAAATGGATGTAAAATGCGCCTTTTTATATGGAAAGATTGATGAAGAGGTCTATGTGTCTCAACCACCAGGCTTTGAAGACCCTGATTATCCTCATAGGGTGTACAAGCTTGACAAAGCTTTGTATGGGCTCCATTAAGCTCCAAGGAAATGGTATGAAACATTGTCCAAATTCCTACTGAAACATGGGTACAAAAGAGGTACAATTGAGTTTCAGATGAGTTCAATAGGAGAATTAACATTCTTTCTAGGATTACAAGTTCATCAGAAAACAGATAGCATTATCATCAATCAAGAAAAATATGTCCTTCAAACACTTAAGAAATACAACTTTGCAGAATCCTCCTCATGCAAAATACCAGCATCTACTATAGACAAAATTGTGCAGATGCAACAGGGAAGTCTATTGATCAAAGATTAATAGATCTATGATAGGATCATTAATGTACTTAATTGCTAGTAGACCTGACATAATGTTTGCTGTGTGTTTATGCTAGGTATCAAGCAGATCCAAAGGAGTCTCAATTGAATGCAGTAAAGAGAATCTTTAGATAACTTAAAGGGAAACTAGCACTTGGTCTCTGGTATCCCAAAGAAGGAGATTTCAAACTTTACTCATATTCAGACAGTGACTACGAATGCTGCAACAACAACAGGAAATCAACAACTGGAGGATGTCAATTCTTAGGACCACGGCTTGTGTCTTGGCTGTGCAAAAAGCAGACAAATGTTTCAGTATCCACAGCTGAGGCTGAGTACATAGCTGCTTCAGCTGGTTGCTCTCAGGTTCTATGGTTGCAAAACCAATTACTTGACTATGGTTACAATTTTCTTCAAACTCCAATATACATAGATAACTCAGCTGCTATGTTTATCACTGCTAATCCTGTTCAACATAGTAAAACTAAACACATTGAAATCAGATACCATTTTTTGAGAGATTGTTCAGAAAAGGGCCTAATCAAGTTGATCAAAATGGACACAACAAATCAACTTGCTGATTTGTTCACTAAAGCCTTTGATTAAGTTAGATTTAATTTCTTAATTGAATCCTTAGGCATGCTTAACCTAGATTAGTTCACAACAACAACAGCAATATTTGTCGATTACCTGTAATGACATGAGAAAGGCAAACAGTTTTCTTAAATAACTACCTAAGGCAGTTGATATTCTAAGGATATGATAGTACACTATAACTTGACATTCACTCCTGCTCTTCAATCAACAACTACCTACTGATCAGATGTGTTTGATATGTGAATAGGTTTAGCTAGAGTTGAAACTTAACAATGTCATGCATAACATAAAGTCAAGATGACTAAGAGTGGACAAGTCATTGAGAGAAGCATTCAAGTAAGTCTAATCCGGATGTGATCAGGATAACACCCATGCATACTTACTATGTTGTAACACCTTATAACCTCTATCTTTGCCATCATGACCCTCTGTTTTGCGTAAACAAAGACCTGGGTCAAAGGGCACCTCTGTTTTACTTGATTAAAGACCTGGTGACCGGATGCTAATCATCAAACGTTCCAAAAAGGAACTGCTCTAAAAGAATCCAACGTGCTTAATTGTCAAAGAGCATGTTGGTCCATTTGATCGAATATCAGTACACTTGTGTGGTTGATTCGTTCAATATCAACAATAATGCCAAACAATAAACCCAATGATGAAGAAGAATAACCAAAAGTATTCAATCATAAAGCAATAATGATCCAATACATTAAAAGGTAACAAAGCTCAATATATTTCTGTGAAGAACCAGCTTACAAAGAGACTTGCAACAATGATAAACGTTTAGGGTTTTTGCAAGGATTGCCAACAAAGAACAAGATCAAACAATATATATAGTAGGTATAGTTTCGCTGACAGTTTCGCTGTCAGCGAAACTATTCTGCCACTGACACAGTTTCACTCGGCAGAGCCTAACAGTTTCGCCGGGTGAAACTAGCAGCTTGCTATGAGCGAAACTAGCGAAACTACAGTTTCGCTCATAGTTTCGCTGGGCAGGAAAACATAACAAACTTACAAAAGGAAACTAACATTAAATCTATTACAATTAAACATAAATAATATCTAATCTATGATGAGTCCAACCTATACTTGATCTTCAATACTCCCCCTAGGTTGGATCTCACCGTCTTGATCAATCTTCATTTGTTTTTTCAGCTCCGGTATCTTCCACCGCGTCAGATCTTTCTTCGTTACCTCCTGCGGCTTCATCCTCTGCACGTGCACTTGCCTGAGCAAATTTTCTTGTTAAGTCCCTCACGTCTATCCTCAACACATCTTCTTGCCAAACCTTCTGGGCTAGCTCCCTCACTTCAGTTCTAACACCCCTTACCTTGTTAGCAACCGTCATAAATAGGCTTGCTTCTTTACGCGTCTCAGCTTCAGCCCCAGCTTTAATGTGATTTTCACACAACATCACCAGATCTTCATCAGAAAATGAAAATATCTCCATTGGATCAAAAGTCTCATTTCAGCTCCATCCTTTACGCGAATCACTGCCTCCCCCGTGTTGTTATCATAAAACCATTTTTCAAACTTCTCAAGCCTTTTGGGAAGGGGTCAGGTAACCTCACTCGAGTATAATTTTGTTGAAAACCAAATTTTTTTTTGTTTAAAGTAACAAAATAGAAGAAAACAAAAAAAGGATTTGCCCCAACAAGCCCTTACCAGACTTCACAAAATTTTAACATAATAAAAGAGGAATTAAAATAAAGGCAAATAAGAACGAGAAGCAGAAGAGATCTTCTGGAGAGTTACAGTTTGGTGGAATTGCTGATATATTTGTCCTTTTGTGTTCATGCCTTCTTCTTTTCAATAAATAAACTGCAGCTACAGTTATCATGTTTTGGTTCGATTGAAGAACACTGAATGACTCAGTTCCCACAGACATTTGGCAAAGAGACTTATCCTGTCCTCATGATATATTAAACAAATGACATTCCCTAATAGATTATTTCCCTTTAAAAAGAAACAAAGATCCTTTTTACAAGAGAAGCACATTCCTTAAAGACATCAAATGATGAGAGCTCCAGGTCTATACTCACGTATAACAGAGGAGATGATCAATTGAGTCTTTCAGATGAGAGCTTCAGGTCTATACTTACGTATAACAGAGAAGATCATCAAATGGTGCTAATGAGAGCTCCAGGTCAGTACTATCGTACAGCAAAGGAGATCATCACTCCAGGTCAATGTTCACACATAGCAGAGGAGATAAGCACGATGAAATATACAGTAAGAAGCTTCTTAGAAACAAAGAAGAACAACCATATAGCCATTGTCAAAGACAGGAAACAACAAATACATCAACGTAGAGATGTCATGTTCTCAACCCTTTTTGAACAAGGACTTATAACTTTATGAAGGCCAAGAATGTCAAGGGAATAATCCGAATCATCCAGTATCTTATGCTGTTAGTTTAGCCACAAGATTACTGTCTACTTCGCTTTCAGGCTGAACCTATCAAGCGTATCCTAGCCCAAAACTATAGACTTCCTTCGCATCATCCAGGCAAGACAATTTTTATTAAGGAGAATACTACAAAAGGTAACAAGAGAGACAGTTATTATTCTCCCCTGAAATTTCTACAAATCAGCGAGATAGAAGAAATTTCAAAATAAAGATTTCAACGAAAGTATATAATATATTTTTTTTAATGTGAAAAGATAAAGGGTTAAGGGGCAAATTAAACAGATGAAACAAAGAAACAAAAGAATAAACAATATTCACAAGACCTAGGATAAAGAAATGAAAAGATTTAAAAAGATATTAAACCTAGCATAGAGATCAGTTCATAAAAACGAGGTTTGTCAAAAGTTTTAGTGAAAAGATCTGCTTTTTGATTTTTAGTGTCAATAGGAATAATATCAATAAAACCCTTTTCCTGAGCATCACGGATTGCGTGAATCCGTGTCTCGATGTTCTTGGTACGGGAATGATGAATAGGATTCTTTGCGATGCCAATGGTTGCTTCGTTGTCACAGAACAACGATGTATGGAGGAAGTTGATGCCATAGTCAATCATCTGATGTTGTATCCAGAGCACTTGGGAGCAGTAGCTTGAAGCAGCAATATACTCTGCCTCCCCCGTGGAAAGAGAGACTGTAGTTTGTTTCTTGATTTGCCATGATACAAGACAATCTCCTAGGTACTGACAGCCTCCAGTAACCGATTTTCTGTTAAACCTACAACCATTTGAATCACTGTCAGAATAAGCATGTAAGTCAAAATTCCCACTATAAGGATACCAAAGCCCTAAACGAGAAGAGCCTTTAAGATAACGAAAGATCCGTTTGACTGCCTTTTCATGAGACTCTTTCGGGGCAGATTGGTACCGAGCATAGTATCCTACAGTAAAGGTTATATCAGGATGGCTTGCTGTAAGATACATAAGGGAACCGATCATAGATCTGTAAAGATGAGGATCAACAGGTTTCCCATTCTCGTCTGGAGTGAGGCAAGTTTGAGCAGTGAATGGAGTGAGTTCAGGAGAGGCATCATCCATCTTGAATTTCTTCAGAATATCTTTAATAAACTTCTCCTGATGAATGAGAATTCCCTCTGTTTTTTTTTCAACCTGTAACCCAAGGAAAAAGCACATCTCCCCCATCATACTCATTTCAAAACGGTTACGCATGATTTCCTCAAACTCCTGACACAGATTTGGATTGGTGGAGCCAAAAATAATATCATCCACGTAGACTTGCACAATTAGCATCTCACCATTCACTTCCTTCTTGAATAACGTCATATCAATGGTGCCGCGGGGAAAACCATTGCTTAACAGATATTGTGTTAGAGTCTCATACCGGATCCGAGGGGCTTGATGGAGGCCATAAAGGGATTTATCAAGTTTGTAGACTTTGTCAGGAAAGTCAGGATCCTCAAACCCTGGAGGTTGACACACGTATATCTCTTCGTCAATGTCTCCATAGAGAAATGCACATTTGACATCCATTTGATAGACTTTGAACTGCTTGTTGGCGGCATGAGCCAGAAAAATCCTAATAGCTTCAAGACGAGCTACGAGAGCAAAGACTTCCGTGTAGTCATGCCTTCTTCTTGAGCAAATCCCTGAACAACCAATCTTGACTTGTTTCTAACCACAATACCATGGTCATCGGGTTTGTTTTTGAACACCCATTTCGTGCCTATTGGGTATTTGTTTGGTGGAAGATCAACCAAGGTCCAAACCTTGAGCTTCCTGAATTGTTGCAGTTCCAATTGCATCGATTCAACCCAACAAGGATCCTGAAGGGCTGCATGAACATTTTTCGGTACGATTTGGGATATAAAACAAGAGAACAGACATACATTAATCAGACCAGACTGACTCCGCGTCCGCACTCCATCGGAAATGGAACCGATAATGTTATCATGTGGGTGATCTTTCAAGGTTTTAATATCGGTGGTTAGAGGTAGGGTGTTGAAAGATGGTTGGTTAGAGTCAACAGGTGATGTGGATGGAACAGGCTGAGATGAGGTAGATGTAGGTGACGAGGGAATAGAAGCAGAAACGGGTGGAGGTGGAATATCAAAGGATGATGAAGAAGTTGCAATGTCAACAGATGTAGCATTGTCAGCAGGTGAATTAGGAACGGGTTGATTAATGGAGTTAATAATGGGTAAGGAGTCCGGAGGGATGATGTTAGTTTGAATAGTTGAAGTGGATGCATCATCATCAAGAACTGGAAGATTGAATGAATTGAAAACCGTATTGGAGTCAAAGAACCAAGCAGGCTCAGATCAGACATCAGAAGAATCAGATTCCTGCCAATCAATATAGAAAGATTCTTGAACAATACGGGTTCTCTTGTTATACACCCGATAAGCTTTCTGAGAGGTTGAATAGCCAAAAAAGTAACATTCATCAGACATAGCACCGAATTTCGTCTTCTGAGCCTGGGTATTGAGTAAAGTGCACGAGCATCCAAAAGGCCGAAAGAAATCAATCAAAGGCTTCCTCTTATGAAACAATTCATATGGAGTCTTCATTTTGTCTTTGACAATCAACACTCTGTTAAGAACATATGAAGCACAATTCACCGCCTCAGCCCAGAAAATGATGGGTAAGGAGGACTCAATTAGCATAGTACGAGCACTTCAATAAGAGTGCGGTTCTTTCTTTCAGCTACACCATTTTGTTGAGGTGTTCTTGCTGCACTGAACTGTCTCAGAATCTCTTTATCAGCACAAAATGAATCAAAAATTTGATTTCTGAATTCGGTACCATTGTCACTTAATCGCCGTAACCTTCCTCTTGCTTATCATTTCAATAGAAAGAATCAACTTCTGCAGCTCGTCAGTCACCTCTCTTTTATGGGCAAGAAATCTCACCCATGAATACCTGGAAAAATCATCTGTAACAACAAGACAAAAGGATTTCTTAGCAATTGATTTAACACTTATTGGGCCAAACAAATAAGTATGTAACAACTCGAGGGGATTAGATATACTGTTTTCAAGTTTGGATTTATGTGGTTTCTTATGTTGTTTTCCTTTGGCACATGCCATACATTTTTCAACCACTGAAAAGTCTTTTGAAGGTAATCCCCTAACAAGATTGTTTTTAACTAATTTGTTTATAGTTTTAAAATTAACGTGGCCCAGTCTGCGATGCCATAAGAAGGATTCTGATGAAGAAGCTTTTGATAGAAGACAGGTGACGTTAGACGTTGATTCTCTTGAAGCCATGTCAAGAAGATATGTGTCATTCTTTCTCGGAGCCCGCATAAGCACCATCTCCTCTGGAATGTCAATCTCCGAATTCAGAAAGATACATTCATTTATTTGAACAATATCGGAATATCCTTATCACAAATCTGAGAGACACTCAATAGATTGAAAGCTAGCTCTGGCACATAATTCACTTTCTCCAAAGTGAGAGACCCGTTGGAAACATCTCCTTGACCAATCATTTTGCCACCCTTTTTGTCGCCAGCAAACGCGACATAACCTCCATTAATAATTCGGTAGTTTGTCAATAGATCCTTCAACCCCGTCATGTGTCTGGAGCATCCACTATCAACATGCCATACACTATTTACCGCTTTAGTGGATGACTCCTGCATGAATACAAAGAACAGATTAACCTGGTGAAACAGGAACCCATGAATGAACAATTTTGGGTCGTGGAGTAGTTGATTTCTTGCAAAAGAAATTATTAACCAAATGAGTTAATCTACTACCAAACGAATTCCTGCTCCCATGTTTATGATGAAGCTCGGGATAATGTTTAACAACATGATCATCTTTACCACATCTAAAACTGTGTGATTTTAATCTAGGACTGTTATGCAATAAAGTGGGAATTTTATCAATGATTATCTCCTCATCGCATTCAGACAGTCTCAAATCAACATCACTATAGGTCACGTACATGTCTTTGGGTCTATTTTTATTTGGAAAAGAGTGGTTATTCACGTACATGTCTTTGGTACTAGTGCCACTTGTACTTGCATGAGATGATGACGTTACCCTTTCATTTGATGAAAAAATATTAGTTGGCGTAAAAGATGGGATGGGATGAGAAAAGAATTTTTCAAAACAATTACTTTTAATTTGTTCTTTACTCTGCACAGTAGAATCATTCTCAACATCAACACAAACAACAGAGACATCATCATTACAGTGCAAATTATCTAAAGAGGAAATAGAAACATCACTAGAACACGATGAAACATTGTCTGAAACAGATTGTTTTGAAAAAAAAACAGAACTTAAGCTAGATTTATTATCTAAAACAGAATGCTGAGATTCAGGTGTACTAAGACTATTGCATCCAAGCTCGCTAGTCGGTCCATAACCATAGTCTTCACGTACATGCTTAGTGTTCACACCTTCTAAACCTGCAGACATATTGTTAGTGTCTATTTGATCAAATCATTAGAAGGATGCAGAACAGCATAGGTGAATAACAGTAAGTGCTGGGAGGAGGATAAACCTTAGCATCATCATATCCTAAACCGGTTTTAATCCTAGCCCCCCTTTGAGATTTGCATAAATCATCATGTTTCATCCCAGATATTGTCCATTTATCAAGCTTTGACTGAAGTTTGCTTGTCTCAAATTCAGCAAGTGCGACCCTTTAGTCAAAGTGTTAATTTCAACATTTCTTTCCAAAACAATTCTTTTTAAATGATCATTTTCTTTTAAAGCTTCATTTAATTTAACAAAATATTTTGACTCGTTTATTTTTAGCTCTTCATTAATTCGTTTTAAATCTTTTTCATTATCGATTAACAGATGATTTGCTTTATAGACACCAAATAATCTTATTTTGCATGCTGAGGAACACACATCCTGAATTACCTCGTATGGAAGTCCCATTATCACCTTTTCTGCAGCCAAAGCTTTCTCACATTGACACACCAGAGTACTCAGCTTGTTTTCCTCAATAGTGGTTATAGCATCATTTTCTCGTTCCTTTCTTTGTAGTCTGGCTTCCAATTCTCAACCCCTTCTCCTCTTCACCCTCTATCATAACCTCAGCTTTCAAGTCTTCATCTTGAACTATCTTTACACACTTCTGACTATCCCCAGCCATTTCAGCTTCACTTCTAAATTCTTTGAATGGATCAAACTTTTCCTCATAGTTCACCTTCTCCTTTTCTTCAACAATCTCAGCCACCAACGCTTGATTAATTTCTTCTTTCGTCTCTTCTACTTCTGCACTCCAATCAAAGTTAGAGATCAAAGCTGTCTCTTTCTTCTGTTTCATTTCTTCTTTATCTCCATTTGAGGTCAATCTTGGGATTCCTGAATTGCTTTGATCAGTGACAATTGGCAATGGACATTCTCGTTTGAAGTGCCCTAACTGTTTGCAATTAAAGCACCTCAGTTTGGATTTATCAAATCCCAATTTGGAGTTAGCCTTGACCTCCAAAATTCTTTCTACCAGTTCTCTCCATAAATCTTCGAACTCTAAGATTCAACATCGCCATTTGCCACTGAATGTCAGTCTCTTCTAGATCATCAGGATCCACCTGATACATATCCTCCATTGTCATTCCTCTTCCTTTCAAATCTCCAGCCACTAATGCCTCATAACTCTAGACGAACATGCCAAATAGAGCCATCGTTTCAGATGGAATTGACGTTCCAGCATTTGCTATGGAGTTGGCTTGATCTCTACCACCATTAACACTACCACCAGAATGATCACCATTATTCACTCCTCCTTGTCATGATGTCTGCACTGGAGAGCTTGCAGCTGAAGAAAGTAGTGCAGCATTCTGAGTGAAACCAGGTGAAGGCATCAAGGTCTGATTGAACTCCTTTCGTTTCATGTCCAATTCAAATGATTTAAGCTTATTAATGATGTCCATAAGCTTATAGTCAGTGAAACCTCTTTCTTGCTTTAACATCCGCACCTGTAAACTCCATTGAGGTGGGAGAGAGTCTAATAACCTGTTCACCTGCTCAGTATTTGAAAGTTTCTCATCATATTTCTTTAGTGTGCTCGAAACTGTCAGAAAACGGTTTGTAAGATTTGTGAGACTCTCATTCTTGTATCCTATAAAAGAGTTGAACTCCTTTTCAGCTTGAATACTCTTATCTTTGACCAACTCATCATTTCCATCATAAAACTCACAGAGAGCATCAAAAAGAGACTTAGCATTCTTGTGTTCAGCAAAACGATTGTAGATGTCTGGTGCTAGGCATAGAGTTAAGGCTCCAAAGGCTTTCTGATCTCTGTCAATCAACTTTAGATCTCTTTCATTGAAGGTAGCTGGGTCCTTGTTCTGAGATACAACATCACCAATAGTGACGGTTGGTATGTGTGGACCAGAGATGATTGATTCGCATTGATTGTGATCCGTGTAGAAGAAAAAGGCCTTGAGACATCTCTTCCAATCTTCAAAATTATCTCCGTTGATGAGTCTCGGTGGTCTGTTGGGTGCCACACTTTCAAGATCAGCAAGAGTGAGAGTAGTCATCTTAGCCATGATGGTTTCGCAGAAGAAAAATGCAGTTACACTAGAGTAATCTAGTTTCACAGAAGAGACACTAGTTTCGCTGCAACAATTTCGGCAGACAGTTTCGCTGGAAATTTCGGCAGCAGTTTCGCTAGCCAAATCCCTGAAAATGCTTAGTTTCGGTGACAGTTTCGCAAGAAACAAGCTTGAACTTTCGTTTAGAGATAATTTCGGCTGCAATTTCGCTTGAAAGTTGAACACTAGCACCACTGAACTTTCGTTCAAAAATTGTACTTTCGCTAAGAGGCTCAAAACTAACACAAGATGTAAAACACTTGTAGTTTCACTGGATGAAGCTGATAGTTTCGCTGGAAGAACACTAGTTTCGCCCGTTGAATCTGAAAAACTTTTTGAACACAAAATCAATCTGAAATCACCCAAATCTCGATGAAATTGAGATCTGATGATTACCAAGGCTTTCCCAACCAAGAACAAACCAATTTCAATCAAATTCCAAGACAAAAACACCCATATTTGACCCCAAATGATGAAATATTGATTTTGAACAAAAACAACCAAAAAAACCTCATACAATCAAGAGCACTAAGGCTCTGATACCATTTTGTTGGTCCATTTGATCGAATATCAGTACACTTGTGTGGTTGATTCGTTCAATATCAACAATAATGCCAAACAATAAACACAATGATGAAGAAGAATAACCAAAAGTATTCAATCATAAAGCAATAATGATCCAATACATTAAAAGGTAACAAAGCTCAATATATTTATGTGAAGAACCAGCTTACAAAGAGACTTGCAACAATGATAAACGTTTAGGGTTTTTGCAAGGATTGCCAACAAAGAACAAGATCAAACAATATATATAGTAGGTATAGTTTCGCTGACAGTTTCGCTGTCAGTGAAACTATTCTGCCACTGACACAGTTTCGCCCGGCAGAGCCTGACAGTTTCGCCGGGTGAAACTAGCAGCTTGCTATGAGCGAAACTACAGTTTCGCTCATAATTTCGCTGGGCAAGAAAACATAACAAACTTACAAAAGGAAACTAACATTAAACCTATTACAATTAAACATAAATAATATGTAATCTATGGTGAGTCCAACCTATACTTGATCTTCAGAGCATACAAATCAACTCAGCATTAATAAGATTTCAAAGAAATCTTAAGATAGAGCTTATAATCCACGGAACATAGTTTTAAGTGTGATAAAGTGTTAACTTCACTAACATCTGGAGGACTAACTTACATGCCACTCCAATGATGAGTTCACCTTTGCTATCTTTAATTCTTACCAAAACATGATAAACAGCATGATACGTTAAACTACACTCTTGACTGAATTTCTACAGATCCACATATTTGCAATCGGCACTAGATCAAGTAAATAATATCACACATAATATTCAGGAAAATGTGTAGATTATAGTATGATCCCTAGTATATCCTATGTCTGTCCGAAACAAGTTATAAACAACTCTTCTTTTCTCTATGATTATTAGTTGGACAAATTAATTGTTGTTCATGCTATTTTCTTAAATTTTTGATAAATACATAAGTTTATGATTAATCACAAATTTAGGGTGAGTAGTCAAAGCATGAAACTGAGTTTCAATTGAGTTTAACTAATTTCAACATAATGATATGAAGAAAATTTGAACTTTGAGCACACTAACTTGGCTGCAGGATATCTAAAGTGTTTACTTACTTCTGCACAATTGCCATGAAGCAAAGTCATATGGTCCAATAACAAACATCAAATGAACTATGTGTTAGTTCATACAGTTAAAATCATACAGCTAAACTGAACTTGTCCTTCGGAAGACAGAATGAAAGTGGAACATTGACTTCCGTAGATATTCTACGGAAGGATATCTGTCCTCCGTAGATGATGTGCGGAAGACAGAATGAAACAGAGGAACATTGACTTCCGTAGATATTCTACGAAAGAAATAAAAATGTCTGACTTGCGTAAATATTAATTGACATTGATTAGTTTGATAACCTCGGAGGAGTAAAAAGGGAAGATGGGTTCCATATCATTAAGATAAGGTTAGACAGCCTGGAAAGTATAAAAAGGGCTCCGTGACCGTTGGCCTTTCTATTCACTTTCAAAACACCTTTCGACCTAGAATTCCTTTGAGCCAGAAACCCCTTTTTATCTTCATTGGCATCAATCGTTCCACTCAATCCATACGACACCCAAACCTCACAGCCACCATGGCTAATCGGTTTGTAAAGGATCACAACGTATGTGAATTCCTAAATCTAGACATTGAAGATGAATGCAGAGCCATCATTCGATACTTGAGAAGGACAAGACTCTTCTATGCACTAACTGCTGACCCACTGATCTATCTATCACACATGACAGATTTTTGGAACTCTACTGCAGTAGGAGAAGGAGATGAAGGTGCTATGATAACTGCAACCATAGGGAACCTACCCCTATGGATAAATGAAAGCACGATACGTAGTGCTCTAGAGCTTGGAGATGAGGAACAAGGCCTCCCGGATGTATTCGACCATGAATACATTCAGAGGGTATTCGACCTAATGGGCTACGATGGCAACTACAAGAACGGAGAGATCAAGAAAGGAGACTATGCAAGCCATATCGCTTCCTGTGCCACACTTATCTTAAGTGTATCTCCAACCGAAAGTTTGGGTTGGATAGATTCTCAAGGCACATCTCTTCTGGCAACATTGGGATTTTTGAAGGAAGAACATAAAATTATGCCAAGTACATCATGAACTGCCTCTACGACCACGTGCGAGTGCAGAAACAGGACAAGATGTTCATGTTTCCAAGGTTCCTACAACTAATGATTAATGAACAACTGTCTGAGATCAAGAGAGAAGGAGATGTATGTGTGCAAAATCATCTAAGCAGATCATTACTAAACAAGTTAACTGGGCAGTACCAAGGAGGAGAGGTACAAATGTTTGCCCATGTTCTTGATGAGTCTGAGGAGATCCCACAGGAGCTGTTGTGGGTTGAAGAACCATAACTTCAAAGCTCATCAGCTGAATCCTCTACTCCCTCCCAACATCAAACACAAGCAGCGCCTGCACCTCAATCTCCGCCTGTTCAACTGGATTCATCATCTAGTGAATATACCCAGCCTGCTACACCTACACAATCACTATCATCAGTTCACACTGATGCAACAGAACCCATCTCACTCACTCCCATTCAAACACCCACTTATCCAATCCTAGCTGAACCACTTCCTTCTCCTACACCAACTAAACCATTCACCTCACCAACATCCACTAAACCAATCACTTCTCCCACACCTACTGAACCCTTTGAAAGCCCAACACCAACTGAAGAATTCTATCTAGAAGAGGATGAAGAAATTCTAGAAGGGACTACTGAGGAGATTTGTATGGAGGCTGAGGGAGAGAAGGGTGAGGAGGTGATCCAAGGAGAGTTTGTTGATATTGAAGCTTATCATAAGGATGACCTGAAGGATGAGGAGATAGATGTAGGTAAAAGCTATTTAGTAGCAAAATATAACAGCCTAATCCTGAAGGGAAACAAGAAGTTGGAAAAGTTGAGAAGATTGAAGAAGGAGCTAAAAGAGAAAGACAAACTGATAGCTGAGAAAGATGCAACAATCATTCAACTAGAAGGTAGGCTGAAGAGGCTGAGAGAAGATATTGTGATGGACAATGAGGTGATTGATGCCCTGAATGATTTGGTAGATGAACAAGCTGAACAACTGAGAGATAAGGATCATGAGATTGAAGGGTTAGAGAATAAGTTAACTAAAGCTGAACTGAGCAAAAGTGAAGTGCCCACAATCACTTACAGCAGGAAGAGGAAGTACCTGGGGAAACTGATAGATGCTGCTGGTGAATCACCAAAACGAGTAAAAATAGATTCACCAGAGCAGTCAGCCCAGAGGAACAAGACAGGATGGATAGTGATAGAGAGTGGGAGGAGCTGACAAAGGAAGAGTCTCCTAAAGCTGATAAAGAAGAAAAAGATACTTAGCTCTTAACAATTGAAGATATTTTGGAAGAAAGAGCTCAATCAACCATGTTCATGGACTTCATAAATAATGGATTTTCTTATGACATGGTTGAAAGAATGAACATGAATGATATGATTGAAGTGTTGAAAGAGTTTGATGCTGCAAGGCTGATGCTACCCATATGCAACTATGAAACTTTCTCAAAATACAAAGCTATGGAGAAAATCAAGAAGGATTTGGGTCACTGTGACACAAGACAGCTTACCAAGTATAACATGATTTGCTGGCTGCAAAGTCACAATCGTGAACAACATGAATTGAAGGGAAGAACAGTGAATGAGTTAAGGGCTATGATGGAATATGTGATGAAATGGAGCTGGATATGGGTGTGAAGTTCAGATCTGGAGCTCCTAATCCTGCCTATCAACAACAACCAACACCAACCCCTGCTGAGCCTACTGTGTTTAAAGCCAAGGATATGCATAAGGGAAAAGAGAAGCTGATAATAGAGCCAAGGAATGTGATTCCTAATAAGATATGGCCTCTAGGAATTGCTGTGAGGGAGATTACAGAAGAAAGACTAAGTCTGATTCATCTGTTTGATCAGATGACATCTCCAAGATCAGCAGAAGATCATCACATATCACCATGGAAATATGATGGAGAATGGGACTGTGCTATGATAAAAAGGGCATCTGGTATGGTGCAATACTTCCCATTGGTGGAAACCTTACTGACACTACCAGATGCAGACCTAAATGTCCTACAAAGCATTCCCATCATCAACTATCCCATAAGTCCAAAAGGGAGTGACTTCTCCAGACTTGTGACTAAACTATGTCACACGTTCAAGGGAGATGTACTGAGGGAAGCTAGATTGGTAGATGCTGAGCACCATAGAAGGAAATCAAGAAAGTCTCAGTCCAGGTCTCAGTTGATTGATGATGAATTTTTGAAGAGATCTGGATCTGAAGACAGATCTAATGCATCAGTAAAGGTGATTGAAGGCAATCAATTTACATTCCCTATAACAGACTGGGGATATGTAGAAAAGAACAAAGAGCTTGTTTTGCTGAGGAATGATCCTCAAAAGAAAGCTACAAGTATCAGACTCTTTGACCCAGTGGAAATAAAGTTGCTGCACCCAAGCTACACCTCTTACTTGCACGACAAACATTTTCCAAGGCTGCAGGATCAAACTACTCAAAATGACTTATGCTTATATGTCCATCTTATTCAAGTCTTGACAAACTGCATGCCAATCCTCACAAGAGGAGGAAGTATGAAGCTGGGTAGCTGATTGGATCAGAGATAAATCCCATAATAGAATTAAGAATTTCTGACCAGGACGAATTGGAAGTGGTATCCAATAACTGTGTTGTTGTAACACTGACCACTGAAGAGGACATCTGGGGATGAAATATAAAACACTAAATAGAATGGGTAAAAGGCAGATAAGTTTCAAATAGAAGTAATGATTACTTTAAAAAGACTGTCGTAGAATACTTTAAAAACACTAAAGATCAAAAGACTGTCGTAGAATACTTTAAAAACACTAAAGATCAAAAGACTGTCGTAGATAAGTTTCAGATAAGTTTCAAACTGAATATAAAACACTGAAGATCAAAAGACTGTCGTAGAATACTTTAAAAAGAAGATTTTGTTAAGAGTTCAAGAACTGAAAGACCTAAACTAATGATTACTAGAGTCTAAACCTAAGGGGGAGTATTGTTAGGTCTAGAACTCATGTATAGGTTTAGATGATCAATCAACTCTTGTAATCACACTTTGTAATTATTATTTGAATGATATGATATGAATGATTTTGATTACATTTGTGTTTATGAATTGAATAATATAATGTTACATCTCATTATATATGTTATAAATATATGATATAATATATTTCATAATGTATGCGTGAATGTATGCAGTGAACATCAAGTGTTAGAACAATTGCGGATGAATAAAGTGTTCTTCCGTAGATGTTCTCAGGAATACAACTGAAGTGAACATCCGTAGATCTCCTGCTGAAGAACAATTCCAGATGAACAAGTCAAAAGATCAAGTGAAGCTACTGAAGAAGAAACTGTCATGGAAGAACAAGTTCAAGAACTCCTACGGAAGCACAATCACAGGAACAAGCAATGAAGATCAAGTGTTGTTGCGAAAGACTAAGTTCCTGCGGAAGAAGAAATTCCTACGGAAGACTGTTTAATACTTGTATGATTTCACATCATCAAGTAGTCAACTAACAGAAAGTCAACAAGGCAACATGGCAGAACAACAACATTAATAGCGATGGAAGACATATATTTCAAGTGAATATTCCACGTCACATCAACAACATTATATGTATTTATTTCATTGTAAATCTCGAACTCCTATGCTGATAAATATGAGATAACTATAGTTAGCTGAATTATAGCAACAAGTTAGCGAAAGATTAGCAATGGATTAGAAACAGAATAGAATAAGATCTCTATATAACATGAGATCAAGATCAGATGTAAATAGACGATCAATATACGATCAAGCAACATAAGCAACATTTATATCAAAACATCAATAGCAACAAGAAAGCATTACGATCATCATTTGTGAACTCTCGTGGTTTGATTATTCTTATATTCGGTTTGTTCTATTGTTTGATTGATTCTAGTTTGATAATCTCTTAAATAGCAAGTGTTGATAATTCCGCGATCAATACTTGTTCAAATCAAACTTGATAATTCCTGAACGATCCTTGGATTCACATCAAGACCAGTCCCCTCAGTTAAAATTATTAGGGAGAAGAAAAAGGATGGCCAGAAGATCACTCTCAAGGAAGACGAGAAGAAAGGCATCCACCTCCTAACCTCAAGATGAGTCAGAGCATCCTGAAGGAGTGCATGAAGAGGTCTCTCAACAAACTCCAATAATAGTAGAGCCTCTTGCTGTTGGAAGATAAATTATGTTTTGGTCTTATGATGAAGATCATGACATATGGTATGTCATAAGAGATCAGGAAGGCATGCATGTCTATTCCTCAGAAGACATGCTCAATCTTCCTATGCATGATCTTTTTGACATGAGAAGGTTCTATGTTAGTCTGAAGGATCCAGACCTAATGATGAAGAAAGGTATGCTGAGGATCCTAATATGGACTATCAAAATCTGAAGAACTTCTCTGTTTTGGTAGCATCAGCCTAGGGGGAGTTTGTAAGATCATATGAAGATTATGAGGCTGATGCAACCAACAAGCCTGAACAACCAAGTCTTCCATCCATGCACTAAGGAACAAAGATGAACTATCTTTGGAAATCTTACACTCTTAAATGTGTCTAAGTGTGAGATCTTCTGAAGCTAACAGTTCAGAAGGAGTTACTTAGGAAGTGTCACACTCAAACAGGAAATTATTCTAAGTGTGAAATCTTCTGAAGCCAAAGACCAGCATCTTTCGAAGCCAAAGATGAAATCTTCCAAAGCTTTAGAGACAAAGTCTTCCGAAGCTGAGAAGACTGATTTCTTCAGAGGACATAGAAAATATACTTTCTCTGAATCAACTTTTGATAAAACTGACACACTTTCCGCTGCCTGCTCTGGTGGTTCACCTACTTTACACAAGTTGGTGAAAACTTCCATGCTTTATCAAAAAGTAGGAATGGTC
The DNA here is from genome assembly GCA_025506505.1 of Flaveria sonorensis. Lineage (NCBI taxonomy): Eukaryota > Viridiplantae > Streptophyta > Magnoliopsida > Asterales > Asteraceae > Flaveria > Flaveria sonorensis. Next base: position 46,638,005 of record CM046426.1, on the reverse strand, counting down.
TTTGTCTGTAACTTACCTTACTTGTTCCTGTAGACTTTTTGTATTAGGAAAAGTCAGTGAGCTATGGCATGTCATAGTCACTAGTCAAAAGGCAATCTGCCTTTTGACTTTAAATTGATCTTGTTGTCTAGATTAGTCAAATCCCAACTGTCTTTACATGTAAGTGACGGTTGTAGGTTGTAGTATAAAAGTGTCTGAGGTTCTTGTAAGTTCTTTATGCTTTGTAACACTTGTAAAAGAACTTGAGATCAATATACAACATCCTTGAAAACCAATCTTGTGTTCTTGTGTTGTTCTTAGTTCTGTCTCTTTAATTTACTTGTGTTCTTAGTATCATCTGTTTAAGTTACCAGTTCTCTATTTGAATTGTTAAGTGATTTAAGTTCTCTCCTCAGTGTGAAACTAAGTTTTAAGTACCCTTACCCGGTCCTGCAAATATGAGAGGAGAATGGAACGGATTACAAGCACTTGTTCTTAAGGATTGTCCTTATGCATATTATGTTCACTTCTTTGCTCATAGGTTAATTTCTTACTTATTTCTCTATTTTTTTCTTCGATAGATACTTTAATGCTTATTACGCTTTTGTTTTTTGCTCACAGGTTACAACTTACCTTGGTTTATGCTTCAAGGGAAGTTATTCCGGTACATCAGTTTTTACAAACTTAGTTTTTATTATTAATGTTGTTTGTGCTTCTAGTAAGCGTCATGATGAGTTACAAAAGACAAATGCAGATGAGGTTAAGAATTTATTGGAATTGGCTAAAATCAATTCTAGAAGAGGACTAAATCAAGTTGGGACTTTAAAAAGATCCGGTGATACACGTTGGGGTTCTCATTTTAACTCTGTTTGCAGTTTACTTAAGATGTTTGATGTCACTTGTGTTGTTCTTCGTGGAATAATTGAAGACTTATCTCATACTACTTTTTCTCAATGTGGAGATGCTGATGCAGCTTACAGTCACATGCAATCATTTGAATTTGTTTTTATTCTTCACTTAATAAAGGAAATAATGAGAAGAACTGACACGCTTTCTCAAGCTTTACAAAACAAATCCCAAGATATTCTCAATGCCATGGAGTTAGTTTCATCAATAAAGATTAGTTTAGATGACTTTAGAAATAATGGATGGGATTATTTCCTTGCACAAGTTACCTTCTTTTGTGAAAAAAATCAAATTGAAATGACAGATATGAACGCTCTATATACTTCTACTCGGTATCAGCCTCGTAAAATAGATCTTCATGTTACATTTGAACATTATTACCAAGTAGATCTGTTTATATCCATATTGGATAAACAGTTACATGAGTTAAATAGCAGATTCAATGAGTGTGTAATGGAGTTGTTATGTCTTTCTTCAACTTTAGTAGCAAGAAAGATTGATGTTGATCAGATTTGTCTTCTTGTTGAGAATTATTATCCTGAAGATTTTACGGACCAGGAGAGAATTCAGTTAAGATATCAACTGGAGATTTTTAATGTTGAAAAGATAGAGAATATCTAGTTAAGTGGTGTATCTCGACTATTTCTGATCCACGCAAAACTCTTGTGGAAACTAAGAAACGTAAGACGTATTATTTGGTTGATAGATAGATTCGGCTAGTCTTGACACTTCCGGTTTCTACTACAACAACAGAAAGGGGATTTTCAGCAATGAAAATATTAAAGAATCGCCTTCCTAATAAAATGTCAGTGTATCTTGTGAATAGCTTGGTGCTTTACATAGAAAAGGAAATAGCTGAAAACTTTGATTTGGAATGCATAATAGATGATTTCAAAGATCTTAAAGGTTTTCCGGCTGAGTTGTAGTTCTTCTTTAAGGTACTCGTATTTCTCTAGCATTATCATTAAATATCATTTTAATTTTATATGTAAGATTGATCCTTTAAATGAAAAATATATATTAGATATTTGTAGTTTTTATTGTTTGATCCGACCCAAACTGAATCGCCGACCCGATTACCCATAAAATATAACCTCAAACATAGTGATACAAAAAAAATAATCCCGTGGCTGTGACTTCCGCCCCCCTATACTTTTCTTCAAACTTCGCCATTGTATACAATCAAGGAAATAAGTGCAAAGATGAGATGTTTTTACCTAGGTATCTAACCAAAACCAAATAGTGTATCCTTGTCTAACCATTTCTTTGATAAAACACAAGATACCTATATGCATGATACCAACGTTTTGGCTCACACACCCAGAGTGTCCTGAATTCAGGGTGTGACATATACTTTGGGCTTTAACTAGAAATTTAATTTCACCAGGTACCTTTGGAAGTGAAGGGTAACACATAAGTCTAAAAAAAGGTGGTCTAAGGTGGTTAAGGGTTTTATAATTATGTATTCTAGTAATAGGAGAAACAACATATACGTGCTAGATGGTAACGCTATTCAAGTATTAGCCTATGTTGTTGATGGTAAGAAAAGCAATTATGCTATATTATGACATAATAGAATGGGACATATTACTATGCAGAGTCTTGGTGACTTGAATAAACGGAAAATATTTAAAGATTTGGAAGAAATTGAAACTAATTTATGTGAACATTGTATAATGGGAAGGCAAAAAGAGTAAGTTTCAAGAAAGATAAATATAGCACAAAAAGTATATTAGATTATGTGCATGCTGATCTATGGGGTGTTCAAAAGTAAATTCATTAGGTGGTGCAAGCTACTTTTGACATTAGTTGATGATTACTCAAGAAGAGTATGGATTTATATTCTAAAGCATAAGAATGTAGTTTTTGAGAAATTCAAGGAATGGAAAGCTCTAGTTAAGAACCAAACTAACATGAAGATTTAGAAAATGAGAACTAATAATAGGTTGGAGTTTTGTAGTGGTTGGTTTAATGAATGCTGTGGGGAGCATGCTATTGCAAGACACCCAACACTTCCTGGAACACCGTAATAAAATGACCTTGTAAAAAGAATGACCACAACATTGTTCAATAAGGTCAGGTGTATGCTTGTGAGTTCAACATCACCTAAATATCTTTGGGCAGAAACAAGACCCATGTTCTATTGATATTATAAGTATAAAGGGAATGTGGTTAAGTGGTGTTTCAAACTATGATCATGCATTAAGGATGTTAGGGTCTTTGTTTTATGCTCATGTTATTTGGGGTAAATTAGAATGAAGGGCAAAAAAACGAAGTTTATATTTCTAATTGGATAAAAGGTTATATCTTATGGAGACTAGAAGATAAAAGTCCTAAGATCAAGGTTAGTAGAGGTGTGGTGGAGTTAAGAGAAGAGATTATGTATAAATATGTGATAAACTGCATTAAAGACAAAGATGTTGTAAGTGAGACTAGGAATAATGGGGTTCAGATTGAGATGGATGACACTAAAAATGGATACATTGAGATAGGGGAAGGCTTTGGTTGATCAAGTGAGTCTAAAGGTTCCAAAATGGCATTTCATCTAAAGAAAGGCAAAGTGTAATATCCACTAGCAAAATACATAAGCCATTAAGTCCTCTGATTATTTGTGTTTAATATTGTTGAGATGGAACACTTATGAAATGCAAGTGGATATTTAAAGTAAAAGTATGTATGCAAGGAGATGAAAACCAATATTTAAGGCTAGGCTAAGAGATTCACATAAAGGGATGGTATAAACTACAATGACATTTTCTTACATGTAGTAAAACATGCTTCTATAAGGGTAATCTTGGCATTGAGTGCTTTAAATGATTATAAATTAAACAATGGGATGTTAAAACCATAATTCTTGGAGCTTTAAAGGAAAACATTCATATGTAGCAGCCATTGGATTTGAAGTTAAAGGTCAAGAGGACAACAATATGTTTGTTACAAGAGTGACTTTATGGGCTGAAATAGTTTCCTACGTAGTGGTATAGGAGATTCGATCATATGATCAATTATGGTTTTCAAGGAGTATATAGAGTAATTTTGGTACTTTAAAGAATACAACAAAGGGAAGTTCATTTACCTATTTACATGTTGATGATATATTAATAGCCTGGAAAGATAAGGAACAAATAAAGTCATTTAAAGGTCGCTAATAGATGAGTTTGACATGAAGGTGTTGGGGAATACCAAGAATATACCATGCATGGAGATACAAAGGGATGGGACAACTTGTAAACTAATATTTTCACAAAATTCCTATTTAAGAAAGGTATTAAAAATTTACTGTATGGAAGGTTGTAAATTAGCAGTTACTCAATAGCTCAATATCTCAAACTATCAAGTCAAGGATTGCCTAAAGACCGATGAAGAGGTGAAGAAGATGGAAATTTAAGAGTTGTGAGCAACCTAATGCATCGTATGGTCTACACAAGACAAGATATAGAGTATGCTATAAGCAAAGTGAGTAGATATATGGTCAATCCTGATAGAAGTCATCAGAAGGTGGTTAAATGGATACTGAGGTACTTATAAGGTACTAAAGACTATGACTTGTTTTTTGGTAATAATAGAATTATGAGTCAGTGGTTACAGGATATGTGGATACTCATTTTTCTAAACACTTAGACAAAGAGAGTCCAATTATTGGATCAACTTTTATGGTCATGGGTAGTCTAGTAAGCTAGAAGGCCATTTTTTAACAAGTTGCTTTATTAATAACAGAATCATAATATATTACACTCACCGAAGCTATATAGGAGGCTATATGGTTAAAGCATTTAGTAACTAAGTTGGGTATAATAGACACTAGTGCAATGCTATTGTGACAGTTAAGGTGTTTGAAACCAAGTGTTCATGAACGACTAAGCACATCAATGTTAAACCTAAGTGTTTCATGAACGACTAAGCACATCAATGTTAAACTGCATTTTATTAAAGATGTTGTGCAATCTACAGAGTTAGTGGTTAAAGAGGTGGATACCAAGAAAAATGTTGTAGACATGTTGACTAAGGATTTGTAAGGAGCTAATTGTAAAGCCCCGTTCCCGGGACGCTTACAATTGGTCAATCATCGCATAAAACAATTAAAACACATCATTTTGCAGCGGAAATACATCTTTTCATTAATAAATTAAATTGTGTCAAATCATCATATCGTTTTTTTACATCTAAAAAATTGTATTAATACAATAACATTCTCAAAAATGTGGATGCCAGACTCGAATCATCCCCCAAGTAGCTTATGCAACCATGTCTGCACCTCCTCAGCATCAACAATTACCTGCCAACTGATATGCATATAAAAAGTCAGCGACGCCGAGTGAGTTCTAGTTTTCATAATAAAATACTTTACTTTTCGTTAAAACATTTCCTTTTCTTTCATACGTGATCATACAACATACATACATCTTGATAATAATTATTTATTATCTTTCATCATAGTTCATCATCGTTCGTTTTCATACTTTTATTCATTAACATCTTTTATTTTCATCTGGATTCTGCCATATGCTAAACCCCCACGTCATGCAAAAGCTGGTACTGTGCCGGGGTTTATACATAAACCCCCACGTCATGCCGAAGCTAACACAGTACCGGGGTAAGCGACAAGGATCCCATCACATCTTGGTCAATCTCAAAGACTGGACCCCTGTGCGCATCATCAAGGGTTAGCTAAACAACACACAGTTGTGCAAACAACTACCTCATTGAGTTGTGAACCTCCATCATTTTGCTTGCAATACTTTCATTCATTCATTACGTTCCACTTTTCATTATCGTTATCCTTCACTTTCATTACATAATACTTTACGTACATATACATATCATGCCACGTAAAGTCACATCATAATACATAACATAAAATATTATAATTCATAACAGCAGCCCACAAGCCGATAAAACATTAGAAACATTAAAACAAGCATAAACTTCCATTAAACATAAGTACTTAGCACTTAAATTCTATTCCCGAAATTTCAGAATAAACCTAAGTGTTTACAGCGCATGAATAAGGTATACAACGGATGACTTAAATGCTAAGTGTCCACAGCAGATGACCAAAGTCCACAGCGGATGACCAAAGGTCCAAAACGCATGAATAAGTCACTAAGTCGGACATCCAAAGTCTACAAAGACGCCAAAATCTACAGCGGATGGCTAATGGTCCACAGCGCATGAATAAAACACTAAGTGTGTTCACAGCGGACAGCCAAAGCCCACAACGAATGATCAAAATCCACAACGGATGGATAATGGTACACAGCGCATGAATAAGACACTAAGTGTGTTCACAACGGATGACTAAAATGTTAAGTGTCCACAGCGGACAACCAAAGTCCACAGCGGACGACTAATGTCCACAACGGACATGCATGCATACTTAAGTGTCTACAGCGAATAAAGAATGTCCATAGTGGATAAAAAATGTCTACAGTGGAAGACATGAATTATCCTCCTAAGTGTCCACAGCGGACATTCTAATAATGTTCAAGTGTCCACAGCGGACAACATGAATAATCCTTCTAAGTGTCCACAGTGGATATTCAAAGCCCACAACGGACAGCATGTTCAACACCTACGATCCAACTTATGCCGTTTCTAGTCCCGTACATCATCTTAAGCATATTCTTAACATAGATCTACTAGTTACACACTTAAAACATAACAAACAACCATTCAACATCATAGACTCTGTTAAAAACATTCATCTCTCGAAAACAGCCATATTTTTCATGGAAAAACATAGTTTGGTTTATGAAACATCAGTTTAATATACATATCAGCCCCAAACAAGTAGAAAACATATAAAAGAGGGGATCTAGAACTCACCTTAACCAGCTTTCGAGTGAACCTCAACAAACCCGAGAGCAACCTCGAGTTCTAGCACCTAAACACATGAAAACAAGTAACTAAACACATAGAAACACATAGAAATTGGTCCAGAAGCTTAAACCCATCTGAAACCAAGAAGAAAACACCTTAAAATCTTACATTCTTCAAGAACTTTTCACTTTCTCACTCTAGAATCGGATGGGAGCTTCTCTCTCTCTCTCTCGCTAAAAGTTTTGAGCGTGGGATAGGAAGTATGGGCGGCCATATTTCTTTTAAACCCCATAATGGGCTGGTTTGGCCCTTACACACTTTTAACCCTTGTTTCTTAAAATAATAACTCGTTTGCTCCCTTTACTTTTATTTTCTTTTTCTTATTCTGAATTTTCGGGTGTTACACTAATTTTAAGCATTGCTTGAATATTTTAGGACTTGTTTGACTTTACACTAGGTGGAGATTATTAGATATAATGGTCAACCGGTAATGTTGTCAAAGTTGGTAGGAGCACATTTGAACGATGTTGAGATGTTATTTCATTATTAACTAACAGTAGAGGGGCTGATGTTGTAAACTCAAAACTTTGTTTGTTAATCGTTGGTTATCAATAGATTTAGGATTTAAGGCATTCGTTAGTAATAAGAGATTGAATGAATCACCTTTGAGATGTGTTTTGTTTTTTATATGTATCTTTCTCTTGTGTTCATGTGTATCCATTGTCGATTCACATTAACAAGCAGCCTATCAAAACCTATTTAATAGTCGTAGAATTAATTATGTCATCCATCTTCCCATTTTAATTGTTTATTTTTTTCTAACCAACCTTTTAAATCTTTAACACTAACTTAAAAACCATGATATGGAGATAAAGTAACATCAACCTCTTCGTATGATACTAGGGATTACGCGACTAGTTTAGTTTTGTCCACCATGTTTCACACATCATTTAATTAAGTTTCTTCCATGCTCCTTTTAAGCACCACCCACTTTTTCAATTCTAGATTGATATTATTTATCTTTTTAGCAAGTATGATTTTGATTTCCTACTACTTGTAAGAAAACCTCCTCAAAAGTAGTTTTCTCCATCCAGGAATCGAAAAGGTAAAATGTTGGTGAAGTCCACCAAGATGCTTGATAGAATTTTAAGACAAGGCTATGACTAAAGGTTGTTAAAGCAATATTAGTCACTGGTTCATGAAGTTTGAGCATATAAGGAACTAGTCAATTTTTCTACACCTGACAACATCGTTACATATATATATGTTGATAGTGTTAAACCAAAAAAAGAGAAGAAGAAGCTAAGAGATAGGAGATAGTTTCAATTCAAATTCTAGATATCCATTCTCATTATGTAACATTCATGATATAGGCATGCAAATTACATATGACCACCTCTTAACAATATGAATAAAACATAATAACCCCTAGACTTATTACTAATTAAAAAACGTAAAATAAAACGTAACAATACTCCCCCCTTAACCTACTTTTTGCCCTTAAAAAGTAATTCAAGGAACCTTGTCTTCTTCTTCTTATGTTGCTTGTTTTTCATCTTCCACCACCTCGAGTATGTAAAGTTGTTTTTTTCTACACTTGTTCCTTTGAACAAACCTTTCGTGCACCAAAAGCACTCCCCTTTTTCCCTTTTCAATTCAAGTTCATTACTCGTCAATGCCTCGAGCTAAGAGTTCCCGATTTAGAAGTCGGAGGCTCGGTGGCTCCGGTTGTTGGACTTGGCAACAAGGGAAGTTTTGAAGCATTAAGCGGGGGTGTCATTTTGCCAACTTCACTCCCACTATTGACATGTTGTGACCCATCTTCATTTGCCTTGAGTCGATTTATCAAACTCATGTTATTGATGTTTTGAATTCTCGCTAACCCATAAGCCTCATGTAGTGTTTGAGGCTTGAACATTTTTATGGGTCCTTTGATTTCGGGTTTCAACCCTTTCAAATATAAGCTAACAGCATACGTCTCGCTAATAGTTACCTTATTCAATAGACCATCAAAGAAACTGTTATACTCCTTTAATGAATCTATTTGGGTAAGCAATGCGATTTCTTCCATCGCATCCTCAAACATAGCATTGGAAAAACGGGCGGTAATGGCCCGAACATAGTCTTCCCGCCCCCCGTGTTTCATTAACGATTGATGCCACTCAATCGCATCCCCCTCGAGGTGTATGACTACGTACCTGAGTTTCAGATTGTCTGGTGTATCGTTGATGGCAAAAAAGTGCTCGCAACGATAAATCCAACCCGCTACGTTTTCACCGTTGAACCGAGGAAACTCGACCTTCCCAACCCGCATAAGTCGATTACCCATCCTGTGGTCCCCATCGACCGCCTTACCTGACGTACTACCTGAAGCAAAAGACTTATTTTCAGTGAATGCCTTTAACATCTGTTCTTGTTGCTTCATCAGTTGTTCTTGTTGTTTCATCATTGCAGCAAGTGTAGCTTGGAGATCGGTGATAGCCTTGTTGTGATCCTTGAGGGTCTTTTCAACATCTTGATTACGCGTGTTCGTCATGGTAGCGGTAGCGAATCTGATGAGAATCGCCTAGATTTAGCTCTGATACCCTTAATAGGGTTAAACCAAAAAGAGAGAAGAAGAAGCTAGGAGATAGGAGATAGTTTCAATTCAAATTCTAGATATCCATTCTCATTACGTAACATACATGATATAGGCATGCAAATTACATATGACCACCTCTTAACAATATGAATAAAACATAATAACCCCTAACTTATTACTAATTAAAAAACATAAAATAAAACGTAACATATGTATACACCCTACCCCCTATCTATGTATTTAAAAATCTAACTTATAAATAAATTCATAAACGTTTGCAGAGCTTATCGGTTTTCAGAGCAATCACAAACTTCACACAAATCCTACATTAACACATAGAAACTATTTAAGGAAAGACGGTCTAGAGTAACTCATCCTAGATACAAACCATACCACCAGAACGGCATATCAAGTTTACAATATCTAATTTAAACCCGGATTTTAGAAACTTGGATTCTAGAAGAATAAAAAAATTACGTTCATTGAAATGAATGAAATTAGTTTTGTGTTCGTGCTTTAGTATTTTAATCCATGAAGACCTTTATCATCTCTAGTTCCCCTTGATATTTATTGGAAGACAATTAACTAGAGACGATCATGGACGAGTTATCTCAATTGGTCTTTAAAACCCACCGGATGATGCCATTGCACTCTCGTATTTGAATTGTTTCTTCTACTTCCAACTCGTGTGCGATTGAGGTTTTGATTTAGGTCTCATCCTCATGGTTTTCACCATTTTGATTCGAAGTCCTTTCCTCCTCTGAATGACTGTGGATATAATTCTCTTATTGATAATCAAGTGTGGGAACTCATTTAGATCGAGTTATGGGTCCAATGTGTTTATGTCTAGGGCTGAATCCATAGAAGTCAAGGTTTAGGTAGACATGAGTCCAACCCCATCGAGCCTGTGTCTTTTTCTTAGTCTAGTTTGGGTAAGAAATCCTTTAAAACCGTTATTTTGTATTCTTATATCCATGAGGGCATTTTGGTCGAGCCCCCTTTTGTGACTTGGACCTTCTGCTATTCTGGTCATTCAATATAATTGTTAATTTCATATTTTAAAAACTTTAATTAAGCATTTACTTTCCCATGTAACCCTCTTGATTCCATAAAGTGCTGGAAAGATTTAAAATTTATTTTAATGGTCTGCTTGTCTATCATTGTTGTTTATTAAGCTAGAATTAGTTGTGTTTTGATCCAACGTGAAAAGGTGGTAGCTTACGCATCGAGATAAATAAAAGTGGATGAAAAATATTATACGACCCATGATATGAAATTGGGTGCTGTAGTCGTTGTCTTAAAAATCTAAAGACATTACTTGTACGGTACTAGATGCATTATATACACCAATTATAAGAGTCTTCGGCATATCTTCGAGCAAAAGGAGACGAACATGAGATAGCGATGTTGGGTGGAACTATTGAATGATTATGACTGTGCTATCAAATATCACCCGGGAAAGGCAAATGTAGTCGCTGATGCCTTAAGTAGGAAGAAGACTGCTAAACCCAAATGAGTACGAGCCTTTCAATTGACTATTGTTACTCAATTTCTGATCGGATCAAAGAAGCATAGACAAAGACCTTGGAAGAAGGGGAATGTCGAATCTAAATCTCTACGTGGTATGGATTAACAGTTCGAAGTAATATCAGATGGTATTCGATACTACATGGATAGGATTTGGGTACCTTTACATGAGACTTGGTAATGAGTGAAGCACATAAGTCTAGATACTCTATCCATTCTAGTTCAGATAAGATGTATCATGATTTAAAGGCACACTATTGGTGGGCTAACATGAAAGCAGAAATGACTACATACGTAAGCAAGTGTTTAACCTTCTATAAGGTGAAGGTTGAATACTAGAAACCATCTAGACTACTGCAGCAAGCTAAGATCCCACTATGAAAATGGAAGCAGATTTCCATGAACTTTATTACTAAGCTACCCAGAACACCTAGCGGATATGACACGATATGGGTGATCATGGATCGGTTAACTAAGTTAGCTCATTTTCTGGAAATTAAGGAAACAAATAAGATGGATAATCTAACTCAAGTTTTTTTAAGGAAGTGGTTTCCTAACATGGTGTACCAATCCCGATCATCTTGGATCATGACGCTTGTTTTACGTCTTATTTTTGGCAATCAATGTAGAAATATTTGGGTACACATTTGGACATGAGAACTACCTACCATCCATAGAATGATGGGTAGAGTGAGCATATAATTCATACATTGGAGCGTAGTGTGTGACATATTTTGGGAATAATTAGGATGTTCACCTATCTTTGGTGGAGTTTTCCTACAATAATAATTATCACATTAGCATCAAAGTGGCATAATTTGAAGCACTGTATGGATGAAAGTGAAGATCCCCTATTTGTTAAGCGGAAGTTGGTGATAATTAATTAGGTGATGACCTATGTTTCACACAGCGCACGTTTCCATGGATAGTTTTATTCAAGATCGGGCCCTGAATTGGTTCATGTAATAACGGAAAAAGATCGTGCAGATACGAAATCATATGGCGGCAACACGAGGTTGACATAAAAAGCTACGCTGACAAACGATGGATACCATTGGAGTTTCATGTTGGGGATAAAGTCTTACTAAAAGTCTTACTATGGAAATGTGTGATTCGATTTGATGAGTGAGGCATGCTTAACCCAAGTTATGTTGGACCGTTTAAGATTCTGGGAAAGAATTGGTCTGGTGGCACACAGACTAAACTTACCAGAATCGATAAGTAGAGTTCATAACGTCTTTCACGTCTTGAATCTAAAGGGATGTCTATCAAACCAGACACTGGTCGTACCGCTTAAGGAAATACAAGTTGATGAGCAACTACGATTCATCGAAGAACCTGTAGAGGTTATGGATCATGAGGTCAAGACTCTCAATCAAAGTAAGATACCCATAGTTAAGGTTTGCTGGAACTCAAAGCGTGGACCGAAATTCACATAGGAATATGAGGATCAGATGAAACTTAAGTATCCTCATCTATTTGAAACAATGATGAAACGTCCTGGTTTTTATATTTAAATATATGACCGAAGGGAAATAAAGGAAATAAAGAAGTGTAGGGGCTAAAGGTGGACAAATGAAAGTTAACACCCTAAAATCCCCCCTATAAAAGGAGATGTGAAAGCTCCATGCAAACCTTCTTGCAAAGGGGCTGTTAGAGAGAGAAAGCTATGTTTCTAGAAAGAGAAAGTCAAAGATTTGAGCCAAGGTAAGGACTTTCACGTATGTAATGCTAGATCTAAGCTTTATCTTTGTTATTTGGGTGTTTTAACATCATTTTGATTGTTAAATCTGACACCTTATTGTGTGTTTATATAGATCTCAGTTGTTACCTCTCGGGTTAGGGTTTCATCAAGTTCTTCGTGTTAAGGTGAGTTCTAGATCTCCACTTATATGTGTTCATGTATTTTGGGGTCGGTATGCATAGTAAGAATGGTTTGTTAAAGATTAAACAATTTATAGAATGAAAGTTGTCATTTTTAATGGTTTATATAAAGTTGATATGATGAACAGTGGGTTATATGAACCCAGATGGTATGCATAGGAACTAAGTTAAGTACAGAAGTTATTACGGGTGAATCATCAACACTCGTATTTCTTGTAAGTGTTAATAGTATTTTTAAGCATTATTTATCATTGTTTTAGCATATATTTTTATTATATATCATCCATTTATTAGAAGTATTTTTAATTATTTTGTGTAATGGTTGTTTTGGTGAAATAAAGTCTACTGTGAATGGTTTTACTATTTTGTAGGTGAAAAAAAATGGTTGTGAGGATTAAAAAAAATCGGAGGAAATTTTGAAATTATTCTAAACATGAGGGGTGATTTGTAAAGATTGGAGAAAGATGGATCTAACTTTATCTTTTAAAAAGTTGGCTTTTATCTCCTAATTTTCAAATTAAAAATCTAACTAAATAAAGTGATAAATAAAAACAAATAGGAAGATCAATTAAAATAAAAGATAATTGTGATTATTCTAAATAATCAAATGAGAAGTAGATATATATATGCATCATCATCACATGGGTTGGGTATCTTTTCTTTGGGGGAGTCGACGGCCAGGAAGAACAAAAAAAAGAGGCAAAAGCAATTTGGATTAATATTTGTTGAGAGAATTTTCATTCAACTCAACAATCTTTTATTGTTCTTTATAGTTCCGTAAGTTTTTTTATTTAGATTGTTTTTAGCCGTCATGTCCAGCTAGAACAATTTTAGGTTTTGACACTTGGGTTTGTTTCTTTGATTTTGATTCATGACTTATGTGAAATGTTTATGTGATTGTTTATTTGAATGGTTTGTTTGGATGATTTTTGATCTTAAACCCAGATCTATCCCGGTATATATTAGATTGTTAATAAACCTGATCACCTTATTAATTTTTTCTAATAAAGTTCTTCAATTTTTAAAACTATAATCAAATTTTAATTTTTGAATACAAGAAACAATAATGTTTTGTGTTTTTCTATGAACCCAAACTCATTATAGAGTGATTCAATCTAGTTAAGCATTCCGAATGGCGTGAGTGTTTAACTATAATCGATATTTCTATCACTGCAACTCGTACGCTAAGATCCGAACGGCATGAGCTTAGAGTAGTGGGTTGGCTTTAATCAATGAACTGCGTTTGGTTAGACATTAGATGGAGGGGATGTCTGAACGGGGTGATGTCTAGTATCGATACAAATCGTTTACATAAATGATCATTGCACCATAATCGTTAATGATCGTAAGCCGGATCAAGTCAAGAAAAAACCCTTGTGTTAAAACTATTTTATAAAATTTGATTTTTCTTCATATTTTATTAGTTTCAATAAATTTATTCATATAAAAAACAACTTATATTTTTTCTTGACAGAACATTAACACGACCGCGCAAGATTTGCTTTGTAGTTTTGATACCGCCATGTCAGCGTGCTGTAAATTTTTTTACTTTTATATTTTTTTCCTAATTTTATTGTTTTTATTAAAACCCCCTCATTTTATTTTGTTTTTATAATTAGTGTACTTGAACCTGAATCGTTTTGGTATATACTCGATTAACCCGTATCCCTGAGAACACGAATGCTACTTCCGCTCATACTAGTCTTAGTGTGTGTGACGGTAGGTTAACATTATAATATTTTATTTGTTGGATTCGACACCCAATAGTAAGTTATCCGTATTTGTATCTTATTCACTAAGTATACAAATGCGGATGTGTATGGTTGAGCCGCATTTGTTTATGCGAATGGATAATGTTACCGTTGTCCGCATTTTGTCCTCAAACGCTGGCATGTTATGTTTGCTCACATTTGTTGATAATTGTCTGTGAATGACCCAAGTGTAGAAATGCGGTTGACCAGGTAATTCATGTGCATTTGTTACTGTGGTTCTCAGAAAATAACCAAGTTAAACTATTACAGATGAACAAGTAGTTCACTCGCAATTGTTGGCCTATTGTCCACATTTATACTAACCGCACCTATTAAGCCCATGTAGCAAATACGAATGAACAAATAGTTCACCCGCATTTGTTTACTACACCAGCAATAATCTACCGGTTACTGTTAGCCACATTTCTTTTGTCACCCACATTCACTGTTACCCGCAATTGTTCTATTGTAACCTTGTGATGTAGTTTGAATGTGATGTTTGTGCATGCTATTGTATGATGATGTATGTCATAGTAAGTAAAGTGTAGTACTGATGAGCTACACCTTATGTAAAGAGTCTTAGATATGTATTATTTGTGGAAAGTTGATAGATGATTGGTTATATAATATAATAAAATGTATAACCATGGTTAAGGTAAAGAAAGAATGATTAATTACTGTTATGGTAAAGATGTTATGAAAGAATGAAAGAAAGATAACAGTAATTAAGGAAAGTAAATTGGCCTGAAGTACAGAAAGTCTTGCAAGCACTGATAGGAGTTTGCATTTGTTGCACTCTCACCCTAAGAATCTTTTCCTGGTGCATCGTTACTTTGATAAGAGCTTTGCCTGGTGCACTGCTCACCTGATAGGAGTTGTATCTAGCATACACTTGAAAGGAGTTGCATCTTGTATACACTTAACCTACAAGAGTTGTATCATTCACGCTCTAACGATAGAGGCTCTGCCCGGTGCTTGTTCACCCTTGTTAGGGAGTGTGGCATGTGCACTCACCTAGAGAATCTTTGCCTGGTGCATTTTTACTCTGATAGAAGCTATACCATGTGTATGCTCACCATGATAGGAGCTTAGTACTTGTTCTAGCTCAAAGTTAAAGTGAAAAGATCAAGTAAACAAAAAGTATGAAAGTATGATAAAGTATGATGGTACGATAATGTATGAAAGAATGGAATGGTGTAATGATACAAAACTATTATGCTTTGAGAAAGTAAAGTGAAAAGTTTTCAAATAACAAATATGCCTAAAGTTTTTAAAACTAGAACTCACTTAGTGACGCTGACTTTTGTATGCATATTAGCTTGTCAGGTAAATGATGATGGCTATAGAATGACAGCTTGGCACGGATGTGAAGTTACCTAGCTGTATGCATGACTGACATTCTGATAATCGATAGTTTGATTGATACTTCTTTGTTGATTGTAATAGATGATAGTCAATGACCCTTGTAACGACCTAATAATTCCGCTGCTATGTATTGAATGTTTAAAGTTTAAGGATTATATGCTTATGATGTTTAAAAACCCAACTGTGAGGTTGCCTAGAAACAGGGCCTTACCAACGACAATGACTGGCCAAGGTATTGATTAAATTTTGTGGCAAAATTTCTTTCAACATAGAGATGATGTGACAACTCACTCAAATTCTTTGTTCCATTGCAATTAGTCAGTGATGTAATGCAATGTTCGGAGGAAAATTCTTTCAATACAGGGATTATGTGGCATCCAATAATTTTCTATTACCAAAACTCTGTTAGTCTCGTTAGGTCTTGCATACATGTTGCGTAAGCACATATTAGTTGTCCATGAATGCTGATGACTTAACAAATAATTAATACTAGTTTAACTAATATTAACTTGATTAATAATTATGATTATTATTATGTGGTTATGTGAATCAAAGTGTTATGTTATGTAAAATATGTCTTTCACGTGATTATGTGAGTTATATAATATTCATGAGAGATGATTATCATTTGATTAACATGTTAGTAGTTGGTTTATTAAACTTAGAAGTTAAGAAAAAAATATTCTATAAGCATTTAAATGTAAAGTTTACAATTCATAAAATTAAAAGGGGTTTAGAAAGAAAATATTAATAAGTATAAATACTAAAAATAAAACCCTAATCCCCCCATCACCCATTTCAGCCGAAAACCCAAACCCCCACCCCACCCCCTTTGCGATCGGCCACAACGCACACACCAAACACACTTAATTTTGCTTGGTTTGATTGATTCATAATGTTAGCAAGTTTGTTTAGTGATCAACAACGCGTATTATGTATGAATTTCTAACAATTTATCATTGTTTTTCACAAAATTGTGTTATGAACAAACCCTAGAAGAATCTTGTAATATAACTTGAAATTGATGAAGCTAGATGATTGTGTATGTTAGTTTGATTTAATTGATGATGTTTTATGAGTATTATGAAAGAATCTACTTGCTTTGACCTTTGGTTCTTAACTTACCCAAAGTGAAAACTTTAATTTTCAAGAACTTTAGATTTTGTTATTTGATGATATTGTTTGTGTTCTAATGATTGATATGAACTTGAATAAGCATATAAATGATGACTTTATGATTAGTTTGGTGAAACTTGAGTTATATGATGTTACTTTCCTGAAGAGGAAACTTTATGAATGTGTTTGGTGGAATTCAATATTTTTAGAATGCATGTGATATTAGGATCATGTTAGATTGATTGTTGGGAATCTGGAATGATCTAATATGCAATACTTAGATCATGTTGATGTAACTTTGGAAAATTGAATGTCCAATCGCACGTGTAGTTGATTGGTGATGTGATTATGTATTATGTTGGATAAATGCTAGAAACTAGGTTACATGTTATAATGATGATACTGATCAATATGGTATGATTGGATTGTTTTTCTAGTATAAGTCACTTTGGAATGTAATGGTGAACATCATACATGCATCCGGATCTAAGGTCCCTACTTAGTAGGATTGACAAGATTTAGGATGTAAAATAGCAAGTTATTTCACATGGCTTGAAGTGAATGGTTAAAACCTATATGTGATTAGGCTGTATGCTAGTAACATAGGTAGTTATCACCGAGATATCTGAAGTGATTAGGTAATTCCTTTCTGAAAAGTACATGTTGGTTACTTGTTTGGAATCGTATGTGTTGTATGATAAGTTATGCTAGTATAACAGTCGTGTTAAAGTTTAGGATTCATTATATGCTACATATGAATTATTTGATTTAAACACATGAATTCATGAATTGGTTTTATGTCACACCCTCAAAATCCACGTACGGGGTTTTACCGCGAGGCGTGTGAACAAACCAGGATCTCAGTCATTAGTTACTCAGAACGACTCTATATGAACATACAACCAAAATCAGAGTTTAACTTTAAAACGATGCGGAAGCGTTTAATAAATATGAAAACCAGAATATTGTAACACAATGTAAACATGCGCAAACACGCGCCCAACGTTGTGCAAAACAAATACATAAATGCTTAACAACCAAAAACCAACAAAAGGGTTCCAACAATGCTGACATCTACAATGTTGACCCGTGAATGTGCACCTATGCAATAGTAACTCCAACCTAAGAATAGCATACTAAAAGAGTCAACACAATGGTTGGTGAGTTCAAGAGTTTTAGTAAAACATAACTGTATCAGTATAAAATATAAGAGTAAAATATAAGAGTGCATGAATTAGATAGCTAGTCTAAATTCACAAGTAATAATCATAGTGATTTCACGATCAAAGATGACTGCGTTTCATTTGTTGCCTCCCGTCACGACTTAGCAGGTCGTGACAATGTTTACGTTAGGACAAAATTGCACCCGTTTGACCTCGAGTCGCACAGGTGGGGCTCGTCAGACCCAGTAGTACTAGCCAAGATTTCCCGCTAGTTACCATTATTAACGATCCGAAAGTGTGAGGACTTTCATGGTATTCAACACTATATCATACTTTACACATCTTATAATAATAAAGCATTTGTAAGTCAGTATGCTATCTCCCCCAAAAGAGAGTGTATAAAAGAGTGGGGCATGAACTCACCTGGTATGCACACGAACGATATAAAAGCTAACTTGAAAGGGAGAGGAAAGACAACCTTCAGAGGTTACCTAGAACGCGCAAGTACATGAGTACGTGTACACAGAACCATAACAACCCTAAGTGCTCAATAACACATTGACCAAAGGTTTTAGAAAAACAAGACACATTTGACCCAGTTGACCCGTTTGACCCGTTGGTGATATATTAATTGAAATTCCATTTAATCAAGCATAACAGTTCATCATACATGGTTATCATACAAGCTGTTCACGTATGTCATTTCATCAACCACTTGTTCTGCCTAGATCCTCATACTACTAGATTATCATACAACTCATGCAAATCTCAAGTAGTCAACATACTCAACACAATTACAATCATATCACAACTAGTACATCATACATAAATTCTAATCATGCACAACATGCCATGTGAAGCCACTCACGACTTCACACCCTAAACCCTGCCAATCCTACTAAGTAGGGGCCTCAGATTCGCACGCGTGTATGATGATCACCATCACATTATTCAACAAGATTCATACCAACCAAAATATCCAACAGTGATCTATTAGAATCCCAAACATGATCCTATCATAACCCACATAATCCATCACCATTTATACCCACTAAGAGATCAAATCTCCAAATAACCAAACAGGCATCCATATGACCCAACTAATCCATTCCACCACATTAGACACCATCAATGAACATTCTAACATGATCCTAACGTTACAAACATGCCCAATTCATCATATCTAAGATTCTATGCAATTAAAGTTTCTCTTTCGGGAAAGTACATCCCAAAATCTATCCAACACCCAATACATACTTGAATTCATTAACAATATACCAATTCAAGCTCATATCTTTCATTTAAACATGTTCAACACCATCAAATCATCACAATTCACAAAACCCATATCCAAAAGTTTCTACTTTTAGTAATGTATGAACTACATTAACAATTCTTGGATTTCTAGCATAATCATCATCATTCTAACATTCATACAACATCATAAACACCATATCATCAGCAAATCACCAACTTCATGCAATAAAGTTACTATTAGTAGTAATGTATGAACAACGCATCAAAATCATAAATTTCTTGCATAATCCACGTAAACCATCAACGATACTATTTAACTAACATCACACATTCATCAAACAATCTAAAATTCGACATCCAAGCATCAATTTCGATCTAGCATTTCGGCCATAACAACAAACCATGAAAAACCACAAAAAACTAACCTTTAATCACGTATTGGACAAGAATTGATGTTTCTAACATGTTACAACCCTTGAAATCGAACCAAACCAAAGCTTTCTTGCTTGTTCTTGCTGAAAATCACGATGGTGTGGGTGTTTGAAAGGTGTTCGCGGCCGATGGGTATGGGTGGGGGCCAGGGTTAGTTTTTTTATTTAATTTATCAATATTACCACTTAAACCCCTATAGTTTTACATTTTATTAAAACTAAGCTTTTAATTACTTTTTAAAAGGTTTTAACTTACTAATATAAACACTATTAATTAACAATAATAATCATATGCATTATTTTCACTAGTCACAAAAATACACGAAATACACACGTTGGTACGTTACAAGATAAAATCCACAAATAATATTTAAATCGCATAAGCAAACTAATAACCAACATTATTAGTTAAATAATTATCTGTTTATCATTGTTAATTATTATTAAGTCACCAATGTTCAACGACAACTAGTGTGTGCTCACGACAGGTGTATGTAAGACCTAACGGAACTAACGGAGTTTGGTAACGGAAAATTACCGGATGTCACATTATCCCTATGTTGAAAGAATTTTCGTCCCGAAAATTGCGTTACATGGTATGTGTTCCATCACTGGTCTACTGCATTGGCATAAAGTAATCAAGTGAGTTTCGGGTGAGTTGTCACATCATCCCCATGTTGAAAGAAATTTCGTCCCGAAATTTAAATCAATACCTTCATCGGCTGGCATCGTCTTTTCGAATAGTTGAGGATACTTAAGCTTCATCTGGTCCTCACATTCCCATGTGAATTCCGGTCCACGTCTCGAGTTCCAACAAACTTTGACTATGGGTATTTTGCTTTGCTTAAGTGTCTTTACTTCACGATCCATCACCTCAACTGGTTCCTCATTGAAGCGTAGTTGTTCATCTACTTGCACTTCCTCAAAGGGTACTACCATTGTTTCATCGGTTAAGCACTTCTTCAGATTTGAGACATGAAATACATCATGGATTCCACTCAGTGAATCAGGTAGGGCTAATCGATAGGCCACTGGACCTATTCTTTCCAATATCTCAAATGGTCCAACATATCTCGGATTTAGCTTTCCTCTTTTGCCAAATCGAATGACGCCTTTCCACAGTGAGACTTTCAATAAGACTTTGTCACCAACCTAAAATTCTAAAGGTTACAGACGCTTATCTGTATAGCTTTTCTGTCTGTCGAGCGCTGCAGCCATACGGTTCCTTATTTGCACATCTTCTCAGTGGTCTCCTGCACTAACTCGGGACCCGTTAGCTGACTATCACCAATTTCAACCTAGCAAACTGGTGATCTACATTTTCGCCCATACAAAGCTTCGAAAGGTGTTGCCTTTATACTGGTATGATAACTATTATTGTAAGAGAATTACACCAATGGTAGGTGAACTTCCCAGTTATTTCCAAAGTCAATCACACAAGCACGTAGCATGTCTTCTAGTGTCTGTATAGTACGCTCACTTTGACCATCAGTTTGTGGATGATAAGCAGTACTCATGTCTAATTGCGTACCTAAAGATCTCTGTAACGACTGCCAGAAGTGCGATGTAAAACGAGCATCACGGTCAGAAATAATTGAGACTGGTACACCATGTCTCAAAACTATTTCCTTCAGATAGAGTCGTGTTAACTTCTCCATTTTTTCTGTTTCCTTTATTGCCAAGAAATGAGCGGACTTCATTAATCGGTCTATGATAACCCATATCGTGTCACAACCAGTAGGAGTCCGTGGTAGTTTAGTAATGAAATCCATTGAAATCTGTTCCCACTTTCATATAGGGATCTCAAGTTGTTGTAATAGTCCAGATTGTTTCTGATATTCCACTTTTACCTTCGAGCAGGTCAGACACTTACTCACATATGTAGCTACATCTGCTTTCATGTTAGGCCACCAATAGTGCGCCTTCAAGTCATGATACATCTTATCAGATCCAGGATGTATAGAGTACTTAGACTTGTGTGCCACTCATGACCAAGTCCCTCAGATTTCCATGCAGAGGTATCCAGAGTCTGTCCATGAAATAACGAATCCCATCCGCTTTCACTTCAAGCTATTTGTCCATTCCTCATAAGGATTTGAACCCAATGTTTTCTGCCTTCAGAGCTTTGGTCTGAGCCTCTCGGATTTGTTCAGGTAACTGTGTGCTAATGGTGAGTTGCAAAGCTCGCACGCGTCGAGGCTTAGCAGTTTCCTTTCTACTCAGCGCGTCAGCAACTACATTAGCTTTTCCCGGATGGTATTTGATAGCACAATCATAATCGTTCAACAATTCTACCCAGCGTCTTTGCCTCATATTCAATTCCTTTTGCTCAAAGATGTGCTGAAGACTCTTGTGATCGGTGTAAATCGTGCACTTGGTACCGTACAAGTAATGTCTCCAGATCTTTAAGGCAAAAACTACCACACCCATTTCCAAGTCATGGGTAGTATAGTTCTTCTCATGAACATTTAGTTGTATAGAAGCATCGCAGTAGACTACGAAGTCATGCGTAAGCTATCACCTTATCTCGCTGCATCAATTTCGATCTAGCGTTTCGGCCATAACAACAAACCATGAAAAACCATAAAAAACTAACCTTTAATCACGTATTGGACAAGAATTGATGTTTCTAACGTGTTATAACCCTTGAAATCAAACCAAACCGAAGCTTTCTTGCTTGTTCTTGCTGAAAATCACGATGGTGTGGGTGTTTGGAAGGTGTTCGCGGCCGATGGGTATGGGTGGGGGCTAGGGTTAGTTTTTTTTTATTTAATTTATCAATATTACCACTTAAACCCCTATAGTTTTGCATTTTATTAAAACTAAGCTTTTAATTACTTTTTAAAAGGTTTTAACTTACTAATATAAACATTATTAATTAACAATAATAATCATATGTATTATTTTTACTAGTCACAAAAATACACAAATTAAATACACACGTTGGTACGTTACAAGATAAAATCCACAAATAATATTTAAATCGCATAAGCACAACTAATAACCAACATTATTAGTTAAATAATTATCTGTTTATCATTTTTAATTATTATTAAGTCACCAACATTCAACGACAACTAGTGTGTGCTCACAACACGTGTATGTAAGACCTAACAGAACTAACGGAGTTTGGTAACGGTAAATTACCGGATGTCACATTTTACATAAATGAATATGTTTTCACATAAAATGTCACCTACGGGTCAAACGGGTCGATTGGGTCAATCTAGCCAATATTTTCTAAATCACATCAATCAATGAAATTGATTTAATGCTTAGAGTTCGTTAACGTCAAACTCTGGCCCGAAGATTTTGGGAATGTAGACTAGTGGACTTAGTCACTATGAAAGACAATTTCATTTTGTTACTTGAGTTTTTAGGGCTTGGACTTAGTAAAAAATAAAAGACAATTTTATTATGTTACTTGAGTTTTTATTTGATTGTAATGTATTATTTGATTGATATTATTCTATAAAAATGACATTTAATATTATTTCAACGTATTTACTACCATGTGCTATAAGCAATCAATTCACTTTCGTCTGCCCTGATGATTCCACCATCGGTCAGGATGTGATAGTTAAATTGTTCTATCTTGCACGTACTTATGTACTCATGAATTTTAGATAACCTATGACGGGTTGTCCTTTCATCTAGCTTTGGATTGTATTGTATTTTGACATACACTTAAGGTGAGTTCACTGCCCCTCTTTTAACACTCCTTTGGGGAAGAAAGCATACTTACAGACATTTATTTTTTAAAAGTTGTGTATGGCATGTACATAGTGTAATTAGCATTGAAAGTCCTTACTCTTACAAATCATTAACTAAGGAAACAATAGGAAATATTGGGTATTACTACTGGGTATGATGAGCCCCACCCGTACGACTAGAGGTCAAGCGTGTGCAACATTGTCCTAAACGACTAACTTATTATCTTGACTCAGTAAATCGTGAAGGAAGGCAAACAAACAAACATATTTAGCTTCAATTGCAAAAAAACACTATTGTTATGCTTATGTATAGATTAGCTATCTAATACATTACATACTGCTTATGCTTTTATAACTCAACTGTTTTTGTTTACTTTCAAACTTTTGAACTCACTAACTTTTTATTGACACTTTAGCAAGTATTTCTCAGGTCGCTAGCTTGCAGGTGCATGTAGGAGAACAGCACGAGTCATTCATCATAAAAACAGTTTTATAAGCATTTATCATGTATTACATTTAAACTATGGTCTTGTGCATGTGTTTTGAGCATTTACTGTTATACATTATGGGTTTGAATTATTTAACTTACGCTTTTGCAAAGATTGATTTTTTATAAACTTTGAGGTTCATTTTGAAAACTCATTTAGAGGTCGTTTAGAGTAACTACAGTCTTGGATCCTGGGTTATTCACACACCTTGTAGTAAAACTTCGCATGTGGATTTTGAGGGTGTGAAAATATCAAGCATGATCTCATGTATTTTGACATGGTATTAGAACTTTAGGTTCGATGTTGTTCTTTGTGTTTTGTTGTTGTATTGATCATTATAATTCATTGAATAAATACACCTAACAACGACTTGGTTCTTTTCCACTTGATATATGCGAATAATGTGATGCTTATGGTGAATGGGCTGAATCATGTGTCTTGAGCATGGCTAGAAGACTTAGGTGTTTCTATTTAGCATCCAGTCTAAACGTTACCTTTCGAAAGACCAAGCTATTTAGGATAGGATTTGACTTGGCTCAAATTAGGTATATGGCTAATCTCCTAGATGTCATTCGGGCTCTTTAGCTTTCATGTAATTTGGACTCCCAGTTGGTGCTAATATGAATCTTAGAAAACATTAGAAACTACTCATTGACAAGTTGAAAAACAAGCTTTCTTTTTGGAGATCTAAGACACTACCATTTAGGAGAAATAACTCTAATAAAGGCTGGAAGGATAAGTACTACAATATGCGAATAAAGCCCATAATAAGTCATTGATGAACCAGAAGAAATTACAAGGAATTTTTCTATGGGAAGGAATTAAAGAAAACAGATATGTTGGATTTCATGGAATAGGATCTTGGCACCAAAACCTCAATCTAGAGATTAACAGCTTGAAAGCCGTAAAGATGGTGTTACTCATAAGGTGGTGTACTCTAGTGTGTTTTATTATAGCATCTTTTTGAGCTTATTTTTATAAAGTTATTACTGATTAAATGATAAAGCTAATGATATTTTTCTTTTCTAGTAATGATCAAGTAGTAATGACCATAATTGTTGAAACTAAGCAATTCAATTCCTGATTTTTTTTCAGGGCTTCTTTATAAGCTGCTTCTTTGGGCTTTTCTAAATTAAGAAATGAGGTCTTAGGTCTTATTGGAGCTTTTCCTTTTACCCGATTCTTACCCTAGGAATGGTTGCCTCTATTAAGGCCTATAAATGAAGGCCTATAAATGGCTACTCAATGATGCTCAAATATACAAGTGAATATACATATAATATTTGTCTCTCATCTCTATTCATCTTATTCTAGGCTTGAAATCAAGCCAACTTCTATCATATTGTAGTCTTCTTGTTATGCTTCATTATAATATAAATTATGAAGTCTCAATCAGAAACAAACTATATATTTCTGGATATGTAAGGTCTGATAAAAATATATTCTATTTTAAAGACAACAAAACCTTATGTGAGATTGATTCCAATAATGATAATTCTTTAATCAATCTTATTTTTTTATATGTGCGTGTGACATTAGTCACCAAAATAGGTGAGTTAACTTTAACTTTGAACTTCGACATTGACATTGACTTTGACCATGATGTTGACTTTACCCAAAAGTTGACTATGCATTTGACTTGGACTATGATTAGAGACTTTGACATGTATAAAGATGATAGAATATATGATACGTACTTAATAGAGACAAAATGAGCCTTGGATATGGTGACAGTTGTAGGTTCACGGGATGTCTAGGCATGATGGTTCCATGTCAAGTTGTGACTAGAAAGTTTAGTAAATGTAAAATCACCAATATTTACGTCAAAAACTCAACAAAACTCATACAACGATAATCTTTACCCAAAGTCACTAATTAAACATAATATAACCAACAATTAAAAAAATCCAACTTATATGTCATATATAGCTTTAAAGTCTTTTTGACAACCCTAAAATATGGGCATGAAAAATTTCCATCATTTGACCCAAAAAGTTGTATTAAATGCGATTAAAGCCCAATAAACAATTAGTCCAACTAGGGCCTCATAAGAAAATCCAATCCAAAACGTATTATTTTAAAATATTAAATAAAGCATTTTGCAAAGGACTCGTTCTAGGTTTAAGCAATCACGTAGCCAGAATCTACGTGTAGATCCGGTAGACGTTTAACTGTGAACCGATATTCGGCAAACAACTGAAACCCAGCGTGATTGATAAATAGTAAAACAATAACGTATAAACCTATTTTACATTATGAAAGGAAAAAAAATTATTTGAAGGGACTCACGTGAATTGAACAAACACTAATGACCTATAGTTTTGACCTCGCAATTGATCAACACTAGGCAAATGTCAATAAGTGTGTAACATTCAAAAATGTCAAATAGTACAAAGTGTTTATTTTAGAATTAAAAATTCATAATTAATTTTTTTTATTATCAGAGCATCAAGATTACGAACGATAATCAAATTCGTAAAATAGATTAAATACATGATTTTCGATGGTCACCGATTTAAACGTCAACCGTATATTATTTAAACAATATAATAATTATCGCACACGTCTGTATACGAAATGAAGTTACCGAAACTTTCATTATAGATGGAGACCCGCCATGACATTCGATCCAGTCAAAGACAGAGTTAGAAGGACACTGTATGGGAAGATAGTCTTGGAAACCCTAACTATAAAACTCACATTTTCTCCACACCTTCTCATTTTACTCTCTCTCTCTCTATATATATATATATACCCTACACTCTCTCTCACACTACAAAACACACACACTTTCTCTTCCTCCATAGATCCGGCAGGCCCGCCGGTGAAGCCAGCTCCAGGCGGTGGCTACACGGCGGTGATGCGGCGGCCGGCTGCCACAAGCGGCGGTGCGTGAAGGTAGGTCCAGCGAGTGGAACAGAATATTCCATGGACCTCGAGGTGCTAAACGTGATGGCGGTGTCCGTTTGCTTCAACTCTTGATGGTGGTGCTGTTAACCGGTGGTGGTAGTGGGTGATGAAACTGATGGCCGCAGGTGGCCTAGATCATGACCCACCCCTCCCTCTTCGGTAATATCCATCCTAAACCTGATCTAGTTTCATTCATCTCTCATATTCTTGAACCATAACCCCTAGATCAGTTAGATCTTGAGTTGCATGTGTAGATCCATACTAGATCTGAGCTCACGGCGGCGGTCATGGTGGTTGGTGCTGGTAACGGAGACCAAAGATGGTGGAAAAAGGGTGGTTGACCCTAGGCGGCGGTTGTGGTTGCTGCCAGCGGCGGAGACGCCGTCCAACCACTAGGCAGCGGTGGTGGGAGGCAGAAGAAGGTCGGTGGCCCCGAATGATGGTTTGTTGCTGATTTGGCATTCTCCGACAAGTGTTGGTGGCTAGCTTGGCAATATGATGACATATGGTAACAAGTTTGGTTTTGAGTGAAAGGATGAGAAATGGTAATGGATGATTGTAAGTTGGGGTGTTTGGATGTTGGTCAAAAGATGGTCAACTTTGATCACCAACGGGTGGCTAGCGAATGGGAAGGTATAACACACACCCTAAAATGCAATCTCGAGTCAAAAATATTTCCAAAGTTTAAGCAGTTGAGTTCTCCATAATAATAACAATGCGTGCACGTCAAATTTAGTTTGTTTGAAACCGAGTTAAAAATAAATAATAATCAACATATGATATTGATATCATACTATTTGCGATTAAAACGACTTATTATAACTATACAAAGTTACATTTGTAAATATACATATACTAGATGAATAAACCAAATGAAACATAATGCATATAACGAAATTTGCTTACACGAAACGCAGTGATAATTTATATGACATGTATCAAGTAGTATCTTTAATTACAACATTTACATGGTTACTTACCTTGATAATAAGGTCATTGACGTTAACATCAGTATTGTTACTTATTATAATAATATGGTAATTATTATTATTAATACTCTTGCTATTGCTAATAAACCTCAATATTATTTTAAAAGATATTAACATCAACATGTTTACATTTCAATAATACTATTATTAATGTTGTATTGCATGCCTTGTCTCTATTAGTTTCAGTATTATCACTACTAATATGAAATATAACGACGTTAATACAAGTAATGTAATGCAACCGCTATAATTATAAGAAATTACTTACGATACGATAGGGATGTTATTACTAATCATTAATATTAATAACACTATCAATAGTATCATTGGATTTATCTATCAATTGGTTATATTATCATTACTAGAGTTAACGTCAATTAAAATTTATGTGGGTATTTACAATAAGCAATTATTATATCGTCGATAATAAATGTCATTATCACATGATGGTAGTTACTATAACGAGTATAGGTAGCACTCATAACGTTCTTAATATTGTTGTGAATCCAGGGATCATTCAGGAATTATCAGAATTGATTTGAACAAGTATTGATCGTGAAATTATCAATACTTGGTGTTTAATCTATTAATAATACTAAAATCAACCAATCAAACAAATAAAATAAGAATAATCAAACCGAGAGAACTCAATAATGTTGATCGTAATGCTTTCTTGTTGCTATTGATGTTGCTGATCTTGAATACAATGATTCAGATAATAATTACATGATCGGAAAGGCAGTTCATGATGTATTTGGCATAATTATAGGTTCTTCCTTCAAAGATTCCTATGATGCCAGACGAGATGTGCCGTGAGAACCTATCCGACCCGGACTTCCGGTTGGAGATGCACTTCAAGTAAGCGTGGCAGAGGAACCGGTAAGGCTTGCATAGCCTACCCTTCTTGATTTCTCCGTGTTGATAGTTACCATTGTAGCCCATCAGATTGAATACCTTCTGGATGTATTCATGGTCGAATACATCCGCATGACCTTGTTCATTCTCTCCCAGTTCTAGGGCACTGCGGATTATTCCTTCGTTTACCCAAAGGGGTAAGTTCCCAATGGTCGCAGTGATCATGGTTCCTTCATCTCCTTCGACTATTGCAGCTGTATTCCAGAAATCTATCATGTGGGATAGATAGATGACTGAGTCAGCAGTCAGTGCGTAGAAGAGTCGTGTTCTTCTCAGGTATCTTATAATGTCTCTGCATTCATCCTCCACATCTGGATTCAGAAATGCACAGACATTGTTGTCTTTTACGAACCGATTAGCCATGGTGACAGTGGTGTTAGCCTAGTGTTCGATGTAGACGATGAAGAAGGGGGTTTTGGATGAAGGGGTTTTTTGGTCAGAGTGTTTTGAAAATGAATAGAAAGGCCAACGGTCGAAGTACCTTTTTATACCTTTTCAGACAGGCTGTCTACCATGTGGGACCCATTTACATTTTTTACCCCTCCGAGGTTATTAACTATGCCTAATAAATAATTAATAGCAATTAATGATCACATAATTAAGCAAAGTATAATATCCACGGAAATCATAGTTTTCTGTTTCTTCCGTACTTTATCTACGGAAGAGGACCCATTCTGTCTTCCGCAGAAACATCTGCGGATGAACAGATTTCACTGTATCTACGGAAGATAGCTCATGTCTTCCGTAGTACACCTGGGAATTAATTGATTAGTTATACTACTCAGATTAAGGGAATTAATTGATCAGTTATACTCAGATTCATGAGGTACTACTCCCCTTAAATTTGTGATTAATCATCTACGGATGAGTTTATCAAAAATTTATACGAAGATCGCATGATCAGTGAACGTGTAACTGAAAATCACATGAGTATAGTGTTCTGTGGCAGGCAATTGGTTGAGAAACTAAGGATCATACTATAAATCAGACATATTCCTGCTTATTTTGGTTGAGTGAAAAGCCTACTGGATCTAGTGCAAATTGCAAATATGGTGATCCGCAGAAGTTCAACCTAGAG
Source organism: Flaveria sonorensis (assembly GCA_025506505.1). Classification (NCBI taxonomy): domain Eukaryota; kingdom Viridiplantae; phylum Streptophyta; class Magnoliopsida; order Asterales; family Asteraceae; genus Flaveria; species Flaveria sonorensis. The sequence goes on along the minus strand of CM046426.1, from coordinate 46,608,132 downwards.
TGTATGTTGGGCATGTCCGGCTAGTTATCATGTTTTGGTAAGAATTAAAGATAAACAAGGATGAATGCATCATGCAAGGTGTATGAAAGTTTGTCTCCCAGATTGTGATCAAGTCATCACTTTATCACACATACCATGTTTCGTAGATTATAAGCTCTATCTTAAGATTTTTTTGAAATCTTATTAATGCCTTTTATGAATGCTCTTTGAATCCTATGTAGTTAATCCTTTAGGATTCTTTTGGGAGCAGTTCTTTTTAGGAACTTTTAATGATCAGCATCAGGTCACCAGGTCTTTACTTACGTAAAACAGAGGTGCCCTTTGACCCAGGTCTTTGCTTACACAAAACAAAGGGTCATGATGGGCAAAGATAGAGGTTATAAGGTGTTACAACATAGTAAGTGTGCATAAGTGATGAGTTGTGTACTTTCTAACGAGACTTACTTGTTAACTCCTCACAATGACTTATCCATACTAAGTCATCTTGGCTTTATGTTGAGCATGACATAGCTTATTTTCCACTCAGGATGAACCTATTCACATATTCAACACATCATATTAGTAGTTAGTTGGTTGGGTGCAGGCAGGATATATGTCATGTTTATAGCATACTATCATATCCGTAGATTATCAAAAGCCTTACACATAAGTTTATGTTATATCCTCTTATGAGCACAGTTAATGAGCCTATGTACCTGTTGTTAATGTTTTGAACTTATTCTAAGTTGATCATGCCTAATGATTCAATTAAGAACTTAAATCTTACTGAATCAAAGGCCTTAGTAAATAAATCAGCAAGCTGATTAGTTGTGTCCACTTTGATCAACTTTATTAGTCTCTTTTCTGAGCAGTCTCTTAGAAAATGGTATCTAATTTCTATATGCTTAGTTTTACTATGTTGGACTGGATTAGCAATGATAAACATAACAGCTGAATTGTCTATATATATTGGTGTCTAGAGAAAATTGTAACCATAATCAAGTAATTGATTTTGTAACCATAGAACCTGGGAGCAGCCTGCTGAAGCAGCTATGTATTCAGCCTCGGCTGTGGATACTGAAACATTTGTCTGCTTTTTACACTACCAAGATACAAGTCTTGGTCCTATGAATTGATATCCTCCGGTTGTTGATTTTCTATTGTTGTTGCATCCTCCGTAGTCACTGTCTGAATAGGAGTAAAGCTTGAAGTCTCCTTCTTTAGGATACCAAAGTCCAAGTGATGGTTTCCCTTTGAGGTATCTGAATATTCTCTTTACTGCATTCAAGTGAGACTCCTTTGGATCTGCTTGATACCTAGCACACACACACACACAGCAAACATTATGTCAGGTCTACTAGCAGTTAAGTACATTAATGATCCTATCATAGATCTATATAATCTTTGATCAATAGACTTCCCTGTTGGATCTGATACAATTTTATCTATAGTAGATGCTGGTGTTTTGCATGATGCACAGTCTTTAAGGTTGTATTTCTTCAATGTTTGAAGGATATACTTTTCTTGATTGATGAAGATGCCATCTGTTTTCTGATGAACTTGTAATCCTAAGAAGAAAGTTAATTCTCTCATTGAACTCATCTGAAACTCAGATTGCATTAAGGCTTCAAACTCTTCATAGAGTCTCTTGTTTGTTGATCCAAATATGATGTCATCAACATATATTTGAACAACTAAGAGATCTTGATGTTCATGTTTGAGGAAGAGTGTCTGGTCAATTGTTCCTCTCTTGTATCCATGTCTTAGGAGAAACTTGGATAGTGTTTCATACCATTTTCTTGGTGCTTGATGAAGTCCATATAAAGCTTTATCAAGCTTGTACACCCTGTGAGGGTAATCAGGATCTTCAAATCCTGATGGTTGAGAAACATAGTCCTCTTCATCAATTTTACCATATAAGAAGGCACACTTTACATCCATTTGGTAAACTGTAAACTTCTTATATGATGCATATGCTAAAAACACTCTTATTGCCTTAATCCTTACAACTGGTCAAAGACTTCATCATAGTCTATGCCTTTCTCTTATGTGTAGCCTTGAGCAATTAGCCTTGCTTTGTTTTTGATTATTATTCCCCTGTCATCTAGATTATTTTTAAATAACCACCTTATGCCAATAGGATATTGGCATTCAGGAAGATCAACTAGATTCCACACCTTCTGTTTCCTGAATTGTTGAAGTTCTTCTTGCATTGCTTCAATCCAGCTGTTGTTTTTCAAGGCTTCTGTTATGTTGAGAGGAACTACTTGTGATAGAAAGCAGAAGAATAGACAAGTGTTTGTAGCTCCCCCATGTCTTCTGGTAGTTCTGTTGTGGAGGTCACCTATCATGTTATCAATTGGGTGATACTTATGTGCTCTAACTGTTGGTACATCATTGACTTGGATGGATGAATCCAGTTTTGTGATGTTGGTTGTTGGAGATGAGGTTAATTGTTATGGAGAGTCAACAAAGTAGTTCATCTCATTTTCTGGTGCAACTGTCTGAGTTTTCGCAGAAACATGTATGCCTTCCGGGGTAGTGGACATGTCTTCCGCAGCAGGGACTTGATCAGCTGTAGTTTCAGAGCAAGATATTTCTATATGTGACAATGGTGTTGAATGGTTTTCTGATGTGGTTTGATTCTTAGGGGATCTCAGTCCATCATCTGTAGAAGCAGGAACATCTACGGAAGTAGATGGTACTTCAGCTGATGTGCATGGTGTGAGGTCATCAGAAACATCTTTACTAGTTTGTGCTGATGCATCAGGATCAGTGTTACTTTGGTTCTCTAGGGAAGTGACTCTAGGTGGGTCAGCTGTCAATGGTACACCCATATTTGGAGGAACATAAGGATAACATGTATCAGCAGCACCTGTCACGTTAAGATAACTGGAGTTAAATAAGTTAGTTAATGCATCTATATCAAACAGCCAAAATGATCCTTTCACTGACTGTGGAAATAAGGATTCATCAAAGGATACATTAGGAGTTTCTTCCACTATGTTATCATGTGGAATATAGACTCTATATGATTTAGATGTTGATGAGTAACCAACAAAGAAACCATCATAGGCTTTTTCAGCAAGTTTTCCTAACTGTTCTTTTGTGTTTAATACAGATACATGACACTCAAAAGCTTTAAGATATCCTATAAAAGGTTTTCTTTTAAACAGAAGTTCATAGGGTGTTTTATTATATTCTTTGACAATCAAAGTTCTGTTTTGAACAGTGCAGGCTGTGTTCACAGCTTCTACCCAAAATGTTATTGGCAGATGTGAGTCAGCTAGCATTGTTCTTGCTGCTTCAATTAGAGTTTTGTTTCTCCTCTTAGAAACTCCATTATGTTGAGGAGTTCTTGGAGCACTAAATTGCCTAGCTATGCCTTTATCCCTACAAAATGAGTCTAAGACATAATTAACAAATTCAGTTCTATTATCACTTCTCAGTATCTTGATTCTTAGATCAAGTTGATTTTCTATCTTAGTGATGAACTTCATTAAAATTTCTGATGTTTCACTTTTATGTTTTAAGAAAAATACCCAAGTAAATCTACTGAAATCATCAACAATCACCAAACAGTACAGCCTTTTGCCAATGCTTAACACATTGGTGGGACCAAAAAGATCCATGTGCAGTAACTTTAGTGGTGTTGTGTTTGTGTTAATTGTTTTAGACTTATGTGATACTTTATGTTGTTTGCCTTTATAGCATGATAAACAGTGATTAGAACAGTAAAATTCTTTCTTTAGAACACCAATGACTAAGTCATTTTTCACCAATTTATTCATGTTCTTCATGTTGGAATGAGCCATCCTTCTGTGCCAGAGTTGTGCTTCATCTTCTGATGATTTAGAGATCAGGCATGTTTCCATGCTTGTTAGTGTTGTGTTGTTCATATCCAACACATAGGTCTTACCTTTTCTAAGAAGGATCCAGTCTTCTGGAATTTTGAAACCTGGCTTAAAAATATAGCAATCAGAGTTATCAAAGAAAGTAGTATAGTGTTGGTCATAGATTTATGATACACTTAGTAAGTTAAACTGTAAGTTTTCACAAAAGTTAACTTTTAAACTTTAAAAATCCATTTGTTACCATTCCTTCACCAGAAGTTTTACCTCCCTTCTTATCCCCACCAAATGCTACATATGAAGCATTCTTATGTTTGAAGTCCTATAAGAGGGTGCAGTCTCCTGTTGTATGTCTGGAACAGACACTGTCAATATACCACTTGTTTTCAGCCCTCCTTAGATGTTCCTGTAAACAAAAATAAACATAGTTAGACTTAGGAGCCCAAGCCTTGCTGGTCTTGGGCTTGACATTGTTATCTAATGTATCAACTTTCTCATGAATAAGACTTGAAGTTTCTAGATTAGCTGTACAGCCTGTTAATTCATTATGTTTAGTTTGGGGTGAGGATGTAATGGTTGATGAAGTTGAGGTGATGTCTTCTTGATTCATACTGACTTGGTTAGTCATTTTTGTTTAAGACTTATTCTTTGATGTGGATGATGAGGAATTGCCAGAAAATATTTCGGCATCCTTTGCTTTGGACTTAGGCACATCATTGCCTTTGTCAAAGTGATCAAAGAAGTTGTCTTCTTCCTCAAGTGCTACCTTTTTTATGGTGCATTCTTTTGCACTTGTGATTTCTCCTTCTTATCCTTTAATTGCACCTCAGCAACTTTATTGTTTTTCTTAGTAACTTTCTATTCTTGTTGTTGTTTCTTTTTGTTTGAATCTCTATCATCTTCAGAAGATTGTGAGTCTGACTCAGAGGTATCTACTTTCTTTCTCTTGACAATCTTTGTTTTGTTCTTTTTGTTGAAGTAGCATTCCTTTGTAGTATGGTTGTTTTTGTTGCATATTGCATAATATTTGTTGAAGTAACAATCTGAAGTTATGTGATTGTTCATGTTACATATTGAGCAATAGCTGCTGAAGTAGCATTCTTCTGTGTTGTGGTTGTGCATGTCACACCATTTACAGTTAACTTCATCTTCATTGTCAGACGTATTCCTTTTCTTTGCCTTCTTCTTGCTCATCAGTTTTTGCTTCTTTAATTCCTTTTCTTTGCCTTCTTCTTTCTCATCAGTTTAGTACCTAGTGAATCTGAGTATAACTGATTAATTAATTCCCTTAATCTGAGTAGTATAACTAATCAATTAATTCCCAGGTGTACTACGGAAGACATGAGCTATCTTCCGTAGATACAATGAAATCTGTTCATCTGCAGATGTTTCTGCGGAAGACAGAATGGGTCCTCTTCCAGACATGATATCAAAAGGTTCTTGTGTTGTATCTTTTGTGTCCTTTTTCTTAGTCTGTTCTGGTTTCTTCCGCAGATGATCAGCGGAAGTTATGTTCTTTTCTCCTGATCCTCTTTTTGCTGACTTTTTTTTTATTTAGTTTATTGAATGCATGTATGCCTTCATTTAATTGCTCAATCCTTGTGTGGATTGTCTTTAGCAAATTTCTTTGTTTCGGTGGATAGGGTAGTTTAAGTTCATTTAGTACATTTGGAATTGAGTATTCTTTTAACATAATTTTATCCTTACCCAACCCAGCATTATTAGTCTCAGCCTCTTTATCTAAGTCATCACAGTTGTCATAATCATATTCTGACAGCTCGGAGTCTGATGAACTAGATTCAGATGACTCAGTATTATTAAGTTTATCTGATGACTCAGGTATGAAGTGATTAGATAAACTGTTGGTCATTGACTCAGGTAAAGGAATATAATTGTTGGTAACTGGTGGTGCAATTACATGAAATCCCAATCCTGACTTGTTCTTACTCTCAATATGAGAGTTTAACAGTTTCTCATACTGTTGTGATGACAATTGGAATTTTTGCAGTTTCACCTCAGTAGATGCATGTTCTAACATAGGTTTGGTTAAAGATGTAGTCAGATGCTCAACTTGTGCTTTTAGATTGTAATTTTCAGATACAAGTTTATCTAAATCCTTTTGTAAAGAATTAATTTTGACTTGATAAAGTTTGTGTTCTCTAACATGAGATTCATTTAAGAGTAAGGTTTATTTTACTTTATTAGCCAATTGTTGAGCATGTGTCCTATATCTTTCTACTTCATCTATGCAAGAAGGGGAACACAACCTTTCTCTTACCTCAGTGGCCATTGGAGGGACTTTGTTTTCCATATTGGCAATCAAAGCTTGGTTTTCAGCAAGTACTTCCTTCTCATACATGCTCCAATCACAAGTACAATCCTGCAAAATAATTAAACCAGTTTCTTTAGTGTTAGAGATACCTGTTGTATTGTTTGGTGGGGATGCATTGGTTAATAGTGGTTGTGTGAAACTCCTTTGACTAGGCTGTCTTGAGTCGGTTGACTGCTGTTGGCTGTTATTGCACTCCCTTGAAAAGTGTCCAAATAGATTGCACTTAAAGCATTTCACTTTGGACTTATCTACACTAATTTTTGTTGTTCTTCCTCTAACAGACAATCCTTTGTTTCTTTTCATGTACATCTTGGCTCTATAGGCAATCATTGTCATTTGCCATTGCAGATCCATCTCTTCCACTTCATTAGGATGAAGTTCTTCTAGATCTTGTTGACAAAAGTGAGCAGGAGTCAAGGTGCTTCTTAGATAAGCCTGAAAGCTTGAGCTGAAAGCTGCAAAGGCAGTTTTCTGTTCTTCAGTCTCCAGAACCACAGTAATTGGTTCTGTTTGATTGTTATTCTTCTTGCTTTTGGATTCATCAGCCTTTCCTTTAGTCTGTTTGTGCTGATTGCTTTGAGTTTTTGATTTTGAAGGCTTTGCTGTGTAGAAACTTGTTTCTCTTTCCTGTTCACCTTCATCACTGGAGTTGTCTTCATCTTCATTGCAGATGAATTCACTGCCAGTATTCTTTAATTCTTTGAATTGATAAGGTGCTATAGGTGCTTTCACACTTTTATTTCTTGTCTTTTCATCCAGCTCCAATGCTTCTACTTTTGCCACTAGAGTGTCTAGACCTATTGTTTTTAGATCAATAGTATTTTTAAACATGGACACAGTCTGTGTCCAGTTTTCAGCAAAGAATGAAGCATCTTTTTATTCAATTCTTCATTGTTGTACTTAAGTTCAAGGATGTTCATCTCTGTAACAAGTTGCATGAATCTATGCAATTGTTGAGGGACTGACTCATCCAGAATATGATGGAATGTTTCATATTATGCATGGAGAGTATCCTTCTTTATGCTTCTAATCTCGTCACTACCTTCACACACAGTGTGCAGGATTTTCCATAACGAGTTAGCTGTTTTGTATGATTCACACCTGATCAAGAGTTCTTCAAGCAAAGCCATAGTGAGCATACTATAAGCTTTGATGTCAATTTTGACTCTCTTGGAATCATCAGGTGATAGATTCTTTAAACTGATGGGTTGATTATTATCCTTATAATCCGCTCCTAAGGCGGGTGGGATATAAGGTCCTTCGGTAATCGAAGCCCATACGTCAAAATCTGTGTAATTAACATGATTCCTGAACCGGATTTTCCAGGTTTTAAAATCAGATTTGTTTTCCAGTTTAGGAGGTTGATAAGCACCAACAACTGAGTTACTCATGTTATTTAATTTTGAGGAGCAGAGGTTTTGTTTTAAAACAGAATTCGATTAAACTAATCAAAGCTGATAGATCAATTGATATGAATCAATGAGCACCAGGCTCTAATACCAACTGTGAATCCAGGGATCGTTCAGGAATTATCAAAATTGATTTGAATAAGTATTGATCGCGAAATTATCAATACTTGGTGTTTAATCTATTAATGATACTAAAATCAACCAATCAAACAAATAAAATAAGAATAATCAAACCGAGAGAACTCAATAATATTGATCGTAATACTTTCTTGTTGATATTGATGTTGCTGATCTTGAATACAATGATTCAGATAATGATTACTGATGATTCTAATGATTCTCAACTGTTGTTATGTATGATCTATGTTGTTGATCTCGTATATATATATATATATATATATATATATATATATATATATATATATATATATATATATATAGAGAGAGAGAGAGAGAGAGAGAGAGAGATCTAATTTTGTTCTATTGCTAGCTATTTTGTTGCTATAATTAAGCTAATTAAACTTATCCAAATCCTCGCCATGTTTATCGGCTTAGGAATTTAAGATTTACAACGAATCTAATATGAATAAAGTTGTTGATGTGACATGGAATATTCGTTTGAATAATATGTCTTTCATCATCATTAATGTTGTTCTGCCACGTTGACTTGTTGACTTTATGTTGACTTTTGAGTTAAATTGGTCTTCTGTAGGAATTTACTCTTCCGCAGGTAACTAGTCTTCCGTAGCAATTCTTTGTTCTTCGGTACTTGTTCTTGTGATGCAGGAGTTCTTGTCTTCCGCAACAATCCCTCCTTCAGTAGCTTGTTCTTTTCTTGTTCAGCTGAAGTTGTTCTTCCGCAGAAGATCCACGGATGTACACTTCAGTTATGTTCCTAGGAACATTTATGGAAGAACACTTTATTCATCCGCAGTTGTTCCAACAGTTAGTCAATTTTCCAAATTGACACAGGTTAATGTTTCCTGCACATTCACACATACATTCTGAAATATATTATATCATTGATGAATATATTAAATGAAGTGCAAAATAAATGTTATTTAATTCATAAACACAATTATAATCAAATATATTTATATTATATCATCAAGAACAATAATTACAATCATGATTACAAGAGTAATATTTATCATCTAAACCTATACAAGAGATCTATCCCTAACAGTTATTAACATATATATTATCATTATCAACGACATAACTATTATTATTATCGCAAACACTAATGAGGTCATTATTTCTATCATCATAGCTACTATTATATTAACACTATCTACAATGGTATAATAATAAAAATACTTATTACTATGGTAATCAATCTAACGTACCTAGAAGCAATAGTATCACTATTAATATTAACATCATTGCGAATGTGATTATTATCAATAACACAAAACCTCATTACTAACAAGATATAATTAGGATTGTTCATGCTACACCTATGGTATTTTAAGTATTCCAACGGATATCACCAGCACATTAAAATATATATCAAAACTTATACCACTGCTGGTAAAAATAGTTGCTAATCAACTTGATTTATTATTTTCAAAACCATCATTAACACCATAATTATTAATTGTTATTGTTAGAACTACTATAATAATTATGAATATTAAATTTATAAAAGATACCCATAACGTTATTATATAATGATTTACTATTTTATTTAACATTGTCGTGCTACTAATTGTAATTCCCATTGATGTTATTACAATGCTTATTAAAAATCAAACTTGCATCAACCTTTATGAGTAATAGTAGATAAAACCTAGGGTTTATTAATAACGCTAGTAATAAAAGTTTTATCTGATATTGTCTTGATATGACTTTAGATCTAGTGCTAAGACTACTTTTATTAATGCTATCTCTAACATTATAATTACTATGATATTTTCTAATAATATGATCAAATATGATCTTCACAAGTATTATTAGGTATTGTAAGATTTATTTAAATTACCCGTATCAATACTAATAGCTTATTATCATTAATAAATCCTTGCAAAGGTCACTTATGAGATCATTATGTATTATTATTTCAAAAATTATTATTATTAGTATAATTTCGATTATTGTTAACCATTACTCCTAACTATAGTTATAAATAATATGATTATCATGACGCGAATACTAATGATGGTATACTAGAACCTGACGACTAATACTTAACATACATAACAAATCTTAATTAGTAATACTATCATTTAAAATTGCATGCTATCATAATCATAAGTCTGGGTCAGGCTTGATTGTGATACATTCTGTCATGCACCAATATTTGTGTTTTTTTTATAAATGTCTATGGATGGTTATGAATTTTATTAGATGAAAACTTGAGCTCACAAACTTTATGTTAACACGTTTTGAGTATGTATTTCAGGTATTTATGTGATCTTAAGGGTGGGTCTTGATTAGACTCCCTGGCATTGAAAATACAACTTTGAGAACATGGTTGATTTTCCTTAGAAGACTCACTTTAGAAAACCATACAAGGACTTAGACGAGCCATACAAGATAACGACTTGGATGAACAGACAATAATGACCTTATGGCCTGTGCCTATGATTTAGTTAGACACATGTCAAGTTGTAATACATTGTACTTATTAATATTCGTGTAAACCAACGACTCATTTTCATTACATACATGGTTTTCGCTGTGTTTGTTGATATTCAGTCGTCACGACTAGCCTCTTTCTTCGAGGTGTGACAGATTGGTATCAGAGCCAAAAGTTTTAGCGAATTAGGTTTCCTATGAAATCCTAGGCTTTAACCTGGACACCCTAGGGACTTGACTAATAAGGCTTAGACATTATTAAGGTTATGACTACGATAGATACCCATAAGAAATGCTTAAGTACAACTTATAGTACACCTCATACTTGACTAGTATGGAGTATGGCCACTTGATGGGAACAATACTTAGTTTAGGTCTGTGCTTTTGTGTATGATATGACCCTACCCATTTTGAATATTGTTGCTTGCACACACAACTTTTCTTTGTAAAGACATTGTTATGGTCTACACTTTTATTTGGATTTTATGACTTAGCCTGGACTTTAGAGTGCTAAATTGATATACTACTGGGCCTTGATCATTAGTTGAGTCTTGGGGAGCAAACAGGTGCTAGGCATACACATAAATAGAAACATGATGCTATGAACAATATAAAATAAACAATAAATAACTAGAGGTAGGAAAATGCTAAAATGATCTTGCAAGATAAATTAACGATTACCGGTGGCCAACGTAATGGTGAATTTACCAGTGCACGTGAATTGTAGTAATGCCTGCTATGCAAACTAACATATAAAACCATACCAAACCGACAACATGGATTTTGAAACAAGATGCTACGAGAACATCAACCCAAAACTGTACAGCTAATTAACTAAAACCAAGGTTTAAAAGAACAGAAATGAGCCTCAAGGCGTTTTCCCTTCGCCTCACGAGGCGTAAGCCTCGAGAGGAAACGAAGCGTAAACCCGAGGCGGAAATAATAAATAAATAGGAAAATTATATATCTTATAAAAATAAAATACTAAAACATCAAAACAAGCATATTCCTAAGCAAATTCATCATCAAATTTGAAAGCCACCACCCATAACGTATCAAAAGTCTATAAAATAAAGTAGATACGAAATTAAGCACACATTAAAAGTTTATAATCTAATTCAACTTCAAACAACATAAAAGGCATCACTTTCTAACTCGTCATCCTCACAATCATCTTCTTCTACCCAATTCGCTTCACCATCCTCATCCTCATCCTCGTCAATCAAATTTATTTGAACGCTTTTTCTTTTCCTAGATGACGAACTTCCACATGCACCGCTACTTCCCTCCCCAAATGCTCCGCCACCTCCCTCCACATCTGCATCACCACCTCCAATTTCATCTTCATCGGCATCAACTGGGTCAACTAATCACTCATCATCAGACAACACATCTTCAATAACTAATGGATCATCTTCTTCTTTTAAAGTAGACCAAGTTGTTCATTCTTTCGGTTTTCGACCGGTTTCATCTCTTTGTATGGACTTGATTAAAAGTACTCCAATTACGTTCATAAGCCGAAGCAGAAAACGTAAGACCCAAAACTTTTATTGCAAAAGCTTTGAGTTCGGGAGTCTCGTCTCCATATTCGCCCCACCTTTTAATTATATATGTTAATAATAAATTAGTGAATAATTTAATTTATATAAAATATAAACTATAATAAAAATATCAAAAAATAATTTACCTGGTGGACGTGTATGATATGTCGCCAAAGAACCTCTATATCCAAATAATCCCCCTTTTTCTTTATACGTAATTAGTTGATCTTCGATCTTCAAATAAACACTAGTATCTTTAATGAGTCTATCCATAACATCATATAATCCTTGCTAAATTTCCGGATGCTCAGAAACATTAGGACTCCATTGATATTGGTGGATTTAAGTAGTAGGTAGTCGTAAGCAAATCACTATGCATTTGGAACTCCCCTTTTTTTATCAATGATGTCCCATATCTCTTTATAAGAAGAGAGTTTGTTATCCAAGTTCTTTGCTATTTTTTCTTTACAACTATCCATCGGTTCATAAATATATCCCATGGCTGGTGTCTGCTCCCCATGAACAAGTCTTAAAACTTCAACAAGTGGCATTGTGGTTTTAATGGAATAAACCACACTAGGCCAAAAACTTCTCTCATATGTGATTAATTTTTAACCTCTTTTCCATCAGCTTTCTAAGCCCAAGCACATGTCCCCCGTTCGGTTGAAACAAACATTTGTTGTAAAGTTTCTTTCGATTCATAAATACTTTGTATAGTCAAAAATGTCATGGCTAATCTTGTGGCAGCTGGTCGAAGAAGATCTTTCTTTAAAATCTTTTGGGCTAAACTCAACACCCACTAATGGTTATAGATAAAATTGCTAACTTTTTATGCTTTAAGCAAAGTACTTTATGTGCATCAAATTAACGATATCTTCAAGTATCAAATCAATGAAATGAGTGGCACACAGGGTCCTTTTTCTCTTCTCCATTAACAATGGTCTAGCAGCTTTGTATGCACTAGCATTGTCGGTCACTACTTGAACTACAATATCTTCACTGATCTCTTCAACAAATTCATCAAACAACTCGAAATTTTTTTCAGCATTTTTAATACAATCTGATGCATCAACAGTTCTAAAAAAACAGCAACATATTATTTGTTGACCAAAAAAATTAATCAAACTTCTATTTCTCATGTCTGACCAACCATCTGATAATAAAGAAAACCCTGTGGTCATCCATGTAGCTTTTATGTCCTCCACCATTGTAGGAATTGTCTTAACCTCTTCCTTAAGGATCCAAGTCCTTAACTCATGCATGGTAGGGGGCTTCAATCCTCGGCCAAAGTTTCCAACTAAACGTAGCATACTAGTAAATGATGGACTAGTTGCTACGATAAATGGTATTCCATTCTTAAAAAAAATCTTCCAATATCCAAACAAACTCTGTTTCGATGCTTTTTTGCACTCACAGGTGTCATTTTCTAGGTCGGGAGTGATCCTTCTTCGCTATCTTTCGTACCCCCCACAAATCGATCCATTGGCCCTCTAACACCCCTAGAGGTAGCATATGGATCAACACTTCCTACACTACTACAATATGCCCTACTTCCTACATTTTCTTTTACTTTAGGGGGCACATTGACACAAGGCATGACATCTATATGTATGCCAGCAAGATGTTCCTTCATTCTTTTCACTCCTCCTCTAATAACTTTACTACAAAACTTGCACTTTAGATACTTGTAACCCTTTTTGCCACCTTGCGAAGGTACCTCAAATTTGTCCCCGTACTTCCAAGCCGGACCTTTCCTTGCACCTTTACTAGCCATCCTAAAAAAAATATGTATATAAAAAATAAAAGTTGAACATGAGAATCTAGTATATTTGTAACAGCAATTAGAACCAAATTAACATAATTGCAACATCAATTTACAAAATTCAACATAAATTAGAACCAAAATTAAATAATTGCAGCAGATTCAGCATCAATTTACAAATTGATTGTATTCCTTCAAATTAGAACCAAATCAAATAACTGCAGTAGAACTATCAATAATTCCTCAAATTAAATAACTAGTTAGTGGGACTTCATTCCTTCAAATTGATTGCATTCCTTCAAGACTTCAATATAGCTTAAAAAATCCCCAATTAATAACCAGTTAATGGGACTTCATTCCTTCAATGAGTACTAAACACATCCCAATTTATATTCATATTCAAGTTCATAAAATCCAATTACAAGCTAACATCCTAACACATAAGTACATAACAAACCCTAATTCAAGATTTCATGAATTGATATCATAAAAACACAAAATTTACATACAATTCGACAAAATCAGAATGTAGCAGCAGATGAAGAACATATGAAAAATCACAAAATTTACATACAATTCGACAAAATCGAACTTTGAAGACGAAGAAAATACGAGGGATTGAAGAACTTGTTGAAGATGGTTGCAGACTTGTAGCAGCAGAATCAGAATGTTGGGTGTCGATGATGTTGGGTCTGGAATGTCGGGTCTGGAATGTCGGGTGTCGGCGATGTTGGGTAGGGGATGTCGGTTGTAGGGTGTTGGCGATGTTTGGAGTGTGCGTTGCTGGGTCGGCGATGTTGGGTCTAGGATGTCGAGTGTAGCTTCACGACTGACGTTCAAACCACAATTAGGGTTTCCAGTTTTATGATTCTAATTTTAACCTTTTATTAGGTTAGTACTTTGCTTTCCCACCCAAAAGAACGCTTCTGCAATTCGAACCGCCTCTCGTTTTTTTGAACCGCCTCAGTATACGAGGCGTACGTACCAAATACACCATGTGAGGCGCCTCCTCATATACGGTTTTCGTCCGTATCGCCTCGAGGCGCCTCAAGGCGTACGCCTCTCCTGTTTTTTAAAACCGTGACTAAAACTACTAGTCCTGTGGCAAGCTGCTAAGGATGACAGTGCAATATTTATTCATATTCCACCCCATCCGTTGTGTCTCAATGAAAGTAATACCTTCGTGTAATACTTGATGTGGGGGTAGTCAAGTTCATAAGTATATTTGTACCTCACCTTGACATAACTTAATTTCCATGATTGGAGTGTCATTCTCTTTCCATCCCTATACTATAAAGGACTCATTAACCTTTTCTGAGTTGTAACATGATGAAGACTTTGTTTGAAAACTCTAGCGATCACTTCCTTCGATCCAATCAACACCTCAATTTTAAAACATCATAGAACATTCATGTGCAAATAATGCTAAAAGCATGGTCCCCTAAATAAATATCTACTCCCTTTCCTTAAGCTTGTTGCTACTTCATCATGGCATACAATATAATTCACTTCAATAGCTCATTAGGTGGGCATCCAATCTAAGCTTTAACACACTAAAGAAGTAGATTATCAAGACAAATTCCCCACATGAACAAGAACATTAAAGGCATATTACGTCCATCCTACCTAGTAACCTATGACCTCTGAATACACTATTCTGCACATAACCTCCTATTTCATAAAGGTGTTAATACATACGTCACCTATGTAGTTGATAAATAGGATTTTTAATAGAATCATTTGACTCACGATGATCATTTAATTTTCATTTTCTTATGCCATTTGTTGGCCAATGACATCAGCATCAACAATTCCCTACCTACCCACCAACATTCTTTGCAAGCATTATGTGTTTTCATTCTTGGTTACTGTGATTCCTAAATCGACCATTTATGGTGAATCTCTAATTATCGTATTATAGGAGAAAGCGTAGATTTGTAATCTTTTAAAGCAAAAAGATGAAGGGTCAGCGTTCATCATGATAAAGATAACAACATGGTTAACAGATTATAGATGCACTAATTCAAGACGACACGATCTTAGCAACAAACTAAGGCAGAACTATGAAGACGGGAGAATACACTAAATACCTTATACCCTACTACCACTAATGCCAAAGGAAGAGCTCACGTGGTAAGGTTTCACTAGAGCCCGAAGAATTCCTTTCTCTACAAAAGTGGTTGACAAGAAGGGTCGGTGAATGAAGTATGAACTTTTATTAACAAACTCGACTAACAGGATGAAGGATGTGGAGTTAGATAAAAGAAGAATTGTACCCCAGGAAGCCAACCTTAAAGTTAAAAGCCCACACTCTCAAGAATCTTCTACAAAACATAACCTCGACGCCCCATTCTAGAGCTCCGAGTGAAGATCCTGCAATCCGACATCATGGAAACTATACAGATCATATTTGAAGAGTTTAGACCGACCAGGAACTACCAACTTCATGATAATGCTCACAACAAGACATGAAGGATACAGTTACAACTAAGGCAGAGATTAGGCCATTTTAATATATCTACCGAACACGAAATTATTTTCAATAAATAGAAGGCTACATAAAAGATGTGGTCATATGTTATGATGGAATCAACTAAAATAACAAAGTAGATTAAGAGATGATTTGTGGATAGTACTATTTGGGAAATCCCCATGCACACAATAGGCCCTTTATACAGGGAAACCCTCCATTGAGATTCAATATTCATTGTGTTACAAATTAGTGCAAAGTAACCATGTTTAGCAGGGCATAATTAAACCCAACAATCTAGTGGTAACGAAGTTAGAAGATATTTTAGCACTCGGGCTGGTAAGTCCGGGTCAGGCTTAATTGTGATACATTCTGTCGTGCACCAATATTTGTGTTTTATTTATAAATGTCTATGGATGATTATGAATTTTATTACATGAAAACTTGAGCTCACCAACTTTATGTTGACACGTTTTGAGTATGTATTTCAGGTATCTGTGTGATCTTAAGGGGGAGTCTTGATTAGACTCCCTAGCATTAGAAATACAACTTTGAAACATGGTTGATTTTCCTTAGAAGACTCACTTTAGAAGAACCGTACAAAAACCTAGACAAGCAATACAAGATAACGACTTGGATGAAGATACAATAATTACCCTATGGCCTTTGCATATGATTTAGTTAGACACATATCAAGTTGTAATACATTATACTTATTTTATTATTATTCGTTTAAACCAATGGCTTATTTTCATTACATACATGGTTTTTGCTGTGTTTATTGATATTCAGTCATCACGACTAGCCCCTTTCTTCGAGGTGTGACAGACTTGTAAAGAAAATAAATAAAAAAACAAAAAATCAAGCAAAATACATGATAGAAAGTGACAAAATGGCTGAAAACTAAAGGGGGAGGTATCCCTTTGCTTTTCATTCTTCACAAGTCAACCTCTCTATTTATTTTTTCTGTATTGCAAACCCTAACCTCCATCCACACATCTTCATCATCATCGATTTGGACAACTTCTAGTTATCAAGATTGGTTTTTGGTCAAGCATTGATCATCTACACATTCTAGTAAGTTTATTTGTGTTGTTTTGATGATTTAATATTTGTTTGTTCTTATTCTTGATGTTTTTCATCTTTGATCATCAAATAATCATCTAATAATGATATATTATTTATTTTGGGGATTGGATCATGAAGGATTGTGCTATTTGGAGTTTAGATCGTTAAGAATTGATCAACCCTACTTATTTTATTTTGATTCGTATTCGTATTGATGGTAATCGGCATTTCCATGGTCTTTATGGACAAATTGGGAAAACCTTTTCATAAAAAGACCAAGCGAAAGTTAATCAAACAATTAAACACGAATAAATAAGTTAAAGATTGAAGTTTGATGTTAAATGACAAAATACGTGAACCAATGTTACAAAACGTTATTTAATGAGATGGAACTGTTTCAATGGTTAACTAATGGTATAAATCATTAAATAGGTCAAGTGGAACATATAATAAGTGAATGGATTGAGTATGTGGTCAAGCATGGTCAATAGTTCTGGTTTTGGATGAATTAGACAAATGTTGGGAATTGGATTGAAAGCTGCCAGGTAATTTGGTCAATTTGTAGAGCTCATATCTCGGTTATATAGAGCCTAACTAGGCTGATTATTATGTATAAAAGTAAGCATAGAGAGTCCTCTAATTAACCCAAGTGGTCTTAGCTTAATTTGACATCATTTGGTCCTCCAAACAATCAAAATAAAACCAAAGGTCTAATTTCGAATTTCTGAGTAGAATGTTGGTCCATATTCATAAGGTCATATCTTTCACATATTGAGTTGATTATTCTTCTGGGATTTGTTTTAAGGTCTTAGATTTCCAATGAGACTGAATTTGCATTGTTTGATTATCATTTAGACCTTCAAACAGCCTACACACGATCAGTGCACATAAAACTCAACATGACTATTTAACTCTGGTTTAGGAGTCATGGAGAGGCATCATTAGTACTAATGGGTTGACACACCCACCCTTATTATTAGTATGCTAGTTAAGACTAACTTGTCCTGGATAAGCGTTTAGGTAAATATAATTTAGTTGTGTTGTGCTTGTGCTAGGTCTTTGAGCATGTACGTCATTAGGTTTGGTTATGAACTTGTGTAAGAGTTTATGACTTCTTATGTACTTATTCATACACATTTATTGTACTTAACTTACATGACAACTTATTTTGACCATTTAAACTTATGAACTCACCAATATACGTTGAATTTTTAGAGTATGTCTTTTCAAGTAATGGTGCTTGAGATTGTCTGTTTGGATCAAAGGAATGTTAGACGAGATCGTTCATGCCAGATCATTAGACAGTTTGAATGATTTTTGGATTGTGTTTGTTTGGTGTTTATTTTGTATTTGTATGTTGATATGAATTTACTTTGTACTTGGTTTGGCATGTTTGCTCTGGTTGTTATAGATCGGAACTTTAGACATGTTTATGCCTGAATAATATTTCGTTATGGTATTGGCTACACTCAGCACTAGTTTTTTATGTGTTGGGTGACGTTATGATCCATTGACGAAGAATGCATTTAGTGATTTTCATAAACTCAAGTGTGTTATGAAATCATCCATCGCATTCTCGTATTTTTGAAACACAAACAGTTTGAAACACAAACCAAAGGCTTAGAAAGTGAAAATATTCCCAATGAGGGGGAGAGGGTATAAAATGGTTCAGCCAACAATGATCAGCAACCAAAACTCAACACTAAAACTGTTATAGGCAAAGCTGAACTTCAACATCCTAACATTGAGGATTCTAGTGAGGCAAACACTGCTGAACGAACAAATAATGTGATGAAGTCTTTTGTGGGAACAAGTTGTTTAGAAAAAAACCTATAATAACAAGAAAAATTACTAGAACCGGAAACCTTCCATAAATAACTTTAGATTTTGTAATAGAGGGATAAGTCAAACATGATCTCGAGAAAGTAGTTAATTCCTGAATTCTAGTTATTAAAAACCTATGCTTTGCTTCCACCTAAAATAAATGTTTTGAACAAAAAATATTTTATGAAGCAGTTACTCACCTTAGTTTGGTAACAATTATGAATGAAGAAATGGAAGCATTACACCAGGATAATACTTGGGAATTAGTTAACCTTACCAAAGGGAGAAACTGGTATGGTGTAAATAGGAATTTGAAATCAAATTTAAGTCAACATGTGAAATAGAAAGATATAAGGCTAGGCTTGTGTTGTTGAAAAAGATTGGCCATTATCAACTTTGTATTAATAATGCATTACTATATGGTGAACTATATTAAGACGTTTACATGTCTTTACCGAAAGGATAATATTCTAGAAACAAAACTAAGTATGAAACCTAATTAAATCATTGTATGGACTAAAACAAGCTCTCAGAATATGAAATGAAAAACTTGTCAGTGTTTTACCTTTTTTTAAACACCAACACCTAGAATTCTTCTAAAATAGAAACCAAAGTATGCAAACTAATCAAATCATTGTACGGACTAAAACAACTCCTAGAATGTAGAATGAAAACCTATTGAGTGTTATACTTGACTTATTTTTTTTTTAACAAAGCAAGTGTGTTCACTCTATTTTTATCAAATCTAAGGACTTTATGTTTATTGCTCTTCTTGTGTGTTATTATAACATGGAACAACAACACTAAGATTTCTAAACTTAAAACATTTTTGAAGACCAAATTTATGATTAAAGATTTACAATTATTAAAATATTTTCTTGGCATAGAGGTAATAAGATCGAAACATGGTGTATATTTTTCTCAAAGAGAATATTGTATGGATCTTGTAGCCGAATATGGTCTTAATGGTTGTAAAGTGTCAACACTTGCATTGAGCAAAATCACACGGTCATGTATATACATAAAGAAAATGATTCTATGTAATGAAAACAACTGGTCATCAAAAATAAACTGGATAACTCCTTTATCTAACACATGCAAGACCTGATATATCATATGATGTTTAATTCTAAAGTCGATTTAGGCTCAAACCCTCAAATTCGCATCTTTGGTTAGCCTTAAGATGTTATAATATCTTAAAATGGCCCCAGGTAAAGAGATTCTATTTAATAAAGGTATGTCATTTGATCTTACTACTTATGCTGATTTGGACGGGAGTAAGTGTCTAGACTCATGAATGTCCGTTATAGATTTCTGAATATTTCCAAGAAAAGTCGTGATTTCTTGGAGAAGAAAGAAACAAGAGATTGTTTCTAGATGCTCTACGGAAACATAATATAGATCCATGTGTGCTGCAACTTATGAATGGCTATCAAACAACCTCTTTTGTGATAACACTAGTGCCATGTCATTTGTAGCTAACCTTGTCATCCACAACCGCCAAAGCATTTCAAAATGGATTTATTTTTCTTAACAAAGAAAATCTCAGCCAATCTTATCAAAACTAATCCAAAAATCAGCTAGTACGTGACTATACAAAAGGGTTGCTAGTTAATCAACATGATTTAATGTATAATATTCATAGACATGTTTGATATGTTTGGGTATTGAATTAAGGGGGTGTTAAAACTAAGGAATCTAATTCCTAATTTCCTCTTTTAGTTTTCCAGGGCTTCTTTATAGACTGCTTCTTCAAGCTTTTCTAATTTAAAAAAGGAAGTCTCCTTCCCGGTTCTTGCCCTGGTAGTTGTCTCCTCCTTCACAGCTATTTTCCTTCTGCTCAATCTTTTCCATATTAAGCATAGATTTCCGTTAACTAAAGGACTCTTAAGTAAAAGATGCAAGAGAATATATGCATAATCTCAATCTCTCATCTCCGTTCCTTTTATTCCAGGCTAGAAATCAAGTCGACTTCTGTTAGATTGTAGTCTTCTTGTTATGTTTTATTATAATACTAGCTTTAGTTACCCGTGTATTACACGGGAGATGGAGAATTAATTATTAAATAACACAAAAACATAAATAAAACTAAGTGTATTACATGGGTTGAAAAAATAAAATTGATTAGTTGTTCATCATTATTTATATAATACTAACTTTAATAAACCAGTGCATTACACGAGTTAAAAGATAAAATTTTAACTATAACGAAAGTTTATGAAGTATAAAATGATATTCTAAATAAGATATGATTAAAATTAATTATGGGTAATAACTATAAGTAATAACTATAAGTAATAAAATAATGATACCGATTTTTAAACTCTAGTTTTAAACTTTTTTTCCAAAAAAAATAACCATTTTTTTCAAAACAAAATGTATTAAAAATGTCAATTTTAAATTTTTTTTTATTATAACTCCTAATTTTAATTATTTTTAGTTTATAAAAAAATTACTTTTTAAAGCATTAATTTTGAAAGATTTCATATTTTAAAAAATGTTTGATTTTTAGAAAAATTCTTATTTTTTAAAAAAATTTGTTTTCTAGAAATAACATTAATAAAAAGACATCTTTTCTTAATTTATTGAAAAAAATATTTTTAATCCTAAAAAAATTAAAATTATTTAATTTTTTTAAATTTAGGTAACTATTTAAAAGGAGAGAGATGTAAGAAAAACAAAATTAAGGAGCCTAGAATTGTGACAAGTGTCCCCCCAAGTTACTATTTTAATATTATACTAGCTTTAGTTACCCGTGTATTACACGGGAGTGAAAAAGTTAATTATAAAATAATACGAAAACATAAATAAAATCAAGTGTATTTTATATTAATTAAGACATAACAATTTCCTATCATAAGGTCACAAAATTAGCAAAAACTTCCTTGTAAACTATGTTTGTAGTAACATTAGTAGGTTATTATCTAAAGCTAAGAGTTCCAATTCATCTCTACTATTGACTTGTGACAAGACGACATAAAGCTGATCATGCGTAAAAATATGCTCTTTTAAGTACAAACAAACTCTTGATAGAGATTGGACTTGACTTTTGTTTATTGTCATACCGAAACATACAACCAAAGAAAACTCTTTTCTTTTAAACTTAAAAGGAATCCTTTTGTCAAAAGGTATTAAACTCAAATTTGAAATGAATGTACAGGTGCCAACATTGGTACTTGATATAATCTCAGCTTCTATAACATGATTGCAGAGTGATATAATGCAGGACCGGTAAGAGTACTTAAGAATGCAATTAGCTTCACAAGAGGAGAGATCTTAAATCACTTAACCACTCAAATAGGGAACTGATAACTTCACTGATGATACAAAGCTACATAAGTAATATTAAAGAGACAAGTCTATAAGAACAAGAACAAAGTCACAAGAGCACGAGATTAAGTTTTCAAGGAAGTTGTATATTGATTCTCTAGTTTTATTACAAGTGTTTGCCAGTATATGTAATTACAAGAACCGGAGACTATTTATACTACAACCTACAACCGTCAATATGCCAAAAGACAGTTGGGATTTTGACTAATCTAGACAACAAGATCAATCTACAGTCACTAGTGACTATGACATGCCATAACTCACTGACTTAATCTAATACAGACAAGTCTATAGGAACAAAAGTAGGAAGTTACAGTCAAAGACTTTTTCTACTGTTTTTTGATAAAGTATGAAAGTTTCACCAAGTAATGTTAGCAGGTGAGTCTTCAGAGTAGCAGTGGAAAGTACATCAGCTTTATCAAAAAGTAACTCAGAGAAAGCATCTTTTCTCTGTCTTCGAAAGAAATCTGTCTTCACAGCAAAATGGCTTCAGAAGACTTTGTCTTTTGAAGCTTCGGAAGACTTTGTCTTTTGAAGCTTCGGAAGACTTTGTCTTTTGAAGCTTCGGAAGACTTCATCTTTGGCTTCGGAAGAAATGAGTCTTTGGCTTCAGAAGATTTCACACTTGTAATAATCTTATGATAAGTGTGAAACTTCCAAAGTAACTTCTTCTGAACTATTGGCTTCGGAAGATTTTGCACTTAGACTTATTTGTGAGTGTAAAACTTCCGAAGCTAGTTCATCTTTGTTCCTTAGTGGATGCAGGAAGACTTGGTTGTTTTGGTATCCTTTGGTTGCATCAGCCTTTAATCTTCAGATGTTCCTTACAAACTCCCCCTAGGCTGATGCTACCAAAACAAAGAAGTTCTTTAGATTTTGATAGTCCATATCAGGATCTTCAGCAGACCTTTCTTCATCATTAGATCTGGATCCCTCAGGCTTACATAGAACCTTCTCATGTCATAGAGATCATACAGAGGAAGTTCAAGCATGTCATTTGTGAAGTAGACATGTTGTTCTCCCTGATCTCTTGTGACATACCATCTATCTAGATTTTCAGCATAAGTCCAGGACAGAATTTGTCTTCCAATAGCAAGAGACTCTACTATGATTGGAGTTTATTGAGAGACCTCTTCATGCACTTCCTCAGGATGCTCTGACTCATCCTGAGGTTGGGAGGTGGATGCCTTTCTTCTCTTTTTCTTTGAAGTAGATCTTCTTCTTGCCATCCTTTTTCTCCTCCCTGATTTCTTCAACTGAGAAGACTGGTCTTGAGTACCAGTTGGTTCTGTTGTGTCTCTCTCAGTTGGGTTCTCCTCTCTCATAGGTTCAAAGGGAGAGAGAGGGGGACCCTGCTGTGGGTCAGAAGATGAAGTTGGCTCAGATGCAGCTCCAGGTTCAGGTTGTATTGTCTTAGTAGGTTCAACCTTCACCTCAACTTCAGGTTAAGCTGGACTTGGTGGAGAATGTAAGTTCACCAGCTCTCCCTTCTTTATCTTTTTCTTGATCACCCTAATATGTTCATCCATTGTGGATAGAGACATAGGACCAAGCCTCCTTCTGGAGAACCCATACAGCTTCAAGAAGTTCATCATCCTTTGTATGTCAGCAGACTTCTTTTGGCTTTTGAGGATGATGGCTCTTGACTGTACAGCTTCTTCTCTTAATCTATTCTTTGCAGCTTTCCTTTCTCTTTTGGCTTGTTCTTCCAGCTGCTTGTTATATTCAAACTTTATGTACTCATAAGATAAGGGAAGAAGTGTAGGTGCCTGATAGAGACCTGTGGCACTTAGGTAGTTGATCATCTTTAGTCTTTCTTCTTCATTAACTACCTGAGATTGTTCAGTGGCCACAGTCTCTGGCTCAAGAGGACAGGAGCATCTTTGTAGAGTCTTTTTAGCCTCCTTTGTTCTTTGACTGTGAGGAGCAGTTTTGCATCCTCTGCCTCCCTCTTCTCTTTTGAAACTTGGTGTCAGCCAGTTCATTCAGCTCCTCGAGGGGAGAGAGATGAGTTCATCAACATTGTAGTTTCTGGTTCCCAGGTAGTTTAACCTGGCTGCCCTCAACTCATCTTCTTGAGTGTTTGGCCTGGGGGCTGCCCGGATTGCAGCTTCCATGAACCTTGGGGAACCACTTGAACTCTCTCCCCTTAGCTTCCTCTTCCTCTCTCTCTTCTCCTCCTTCATCTCCTCGGGAGTTAACTTCCTTTTTCCTTTGTCAACCACAGGCCTTGGTGACTCAGGGAGGAGAGAGCTTTGGTCTTTATTGCTTGATTCAGCTGTCAAGCTCTGGCCAGAGAGAGGTTGTGAAGTACCATCACCAGCTGGTTCCTCACTAAGGGTAAAGGGTGCAGAAGGAGATCCTGTCTCAAGGTTTAGAAGCTCAACCTCTAGGCGTGCAGAAGGAGATCATGTCTCAAGGTTCACAAGCTCAACCTCTGGGCCTTCAATCAAGGATTTCCCTTCGAAGTTAATCTTAGGGTCCACCTCAACTTCCATTTGACCAAAGGCCTCACTTGCTAGTCTCTGTGTATATAATCTTGATCTCCATTTGAATTCTTCTAACACCCTGTCTTGTATTCGGTCAGCCAATCTGGCAGATTGTCTGTTGTTGTTAGGGTTGACAAGTGGTAGGTCCATAAGATATGTACTCTCATAGAGCCTCAAGTATGAAATGTTGAAAATTTCTAGTTGACCCTGAGCTCTAGAGATTACAAGAGCTCTCCTGTTGCTGTCATACCCCCAACCCATGATTGGATTCTCAGAAGGGGCAGACATTGCTCTTGGGATTCCCTCCTCAAACAGATGTTGAAAAAGTAAGTCTAGATCTCTGACTTGAGGAGGTTGCTGAGTGTGGACAACTGCAAGAGAGGGTGGTGATTTCTCTATGTCCACACTCTAGGAAGAACTCCCAGGTTCTGTGACTGTCAAGATTTCCCCCCCCCCTTTGGTAGAATCACCCTCTTGCATAGGTGAGCTGGAAGATTGATCCATAACAATCACAGGTTCTTTTGGGCCTGGTTGAGTTGTCCTCATTGGTCTCTAAGCTAAATGGCCCTTGAGATCGGTGATCTCAAGTTGCTGGTCATTGACCTTTTTTAGCAAGAAAGTCACTTGAGACTCCAAGTGACTTATCTTTGAAACCAAGTAAGTGCATGTATTTTTCAGTAGGTGCACTCTTCGTTTCAGACTCCCCTCATCTTTAGATGAAGAATCATTGGGGGATGAGAGAATTAGACCTAAGTCTTCTTCCTCACCACCAGCATGTGGTTCTTGGCTACTGGATTTCCCTTGCCGCATGACAACTTCCAGAGAAGTGTCAATAGGCTGGGTTGCCATGGTTGAGGTCCTCGTTATGTAATCACTTGAAAAAGTGAGAGCCTCTTCCATATGGGTCTCCTGAACAAGTTCAAGAAGATCCACCTCAGTATGGGGTTGCTGATGTGGGCTAGAAGTGGGAGAAGCAGGAGTACTCATCTCTCCTAGAGTATGGGAAGAGAGGAGAGATTCATGGTACTCACTAAAGCCCAAATCTTCATCAGAGTAAAAGTCAAGGCTGGAGATGGGTCGGTTAAGGTTTAGAGGTTGGGGATAGTAGCTTTCCCCAGAAGGTTGATCACTTGAGTGTTGAGACTCAGAGCGATGGCTTAAGGCTGTTTGTGGGGTTATGAGCTCATCAGGCTGAGCATGAGGAACCTCAGCACTGATCATTTCAAGGATGGGAGTGTTCTGCTCCTTAGGGGAAGTGAGAGCTCGAGACTCCACTTCCTCCTGTATGGTTGTGATATATGTGCCTGCACATGCTCAGTAGCAAGTGCAGGGGTTCGTTTACGTTTTCTAGTGTAGCTGATGGTGAAGGTAGGCTGTGGTTGAGGTGGTTGAGAGGTGGAGGGTGTGGGATCAACACTAGCTGGTGCTGCTAGGTTGTCACCCTCAGCAATGAGCTCAAATATTTTTGGGACAAGGGCTGCTTCTACCCCTGAGAAGCCAACAGTTGGCTTCTAAAAGATTTTGAAAATGTCAGGCCTCATTTGTCCTAATTTAAGAATATTGCCTGTCCCCCTCAACTGTGAGCCCAATTCACAGTTGAGAATGTGTTGAACATACTTGGGGAACATGTAATACTCTAAGGATTCCAAGTTAGCAAGCAAATTTATGTAAACAAATTGAGAGTACCTGAACTTGACTCCCTGTACCATCCCATGGACTATGAAGGAGAGGTCTTCTAGAACTTGATCTCATCCCCCATGTTTGTTAGATAAACTGTATATGATGACATGGAGGAGCTATTTCCACTGGGATAAGACTTTGCCCTTCCTGAAGGTTTTGATTATGAAGTCACCTTCATAGCCCATCTGTTGGAAGGAATGGTTGATAGCATCTTTTGGGAATGACAGTTCACCTGCTTCATCAACCAGCTACAAATGAGTGTTTATGATGGCCGGAGTGATGAAAACAGTCCTCCCCTGCACTGTAGCAGCCATTGCCCTCTCCCCATCCATGGTGACCTCTTGACAGGTCCGCCAGAATTCAAGCAACTGATCGTCATAGAGAGGAGGATCGATTGTAAGGGAGGTGAGGTAGTGAGACGAAGAAAGGTACCTACACACGTCGGAGAAACGTGGATCCTTCTCAAAGTGCAACAGGGCAAATTGATTGTGTTGCCTGTGTAGGTGCATGGAGAAGTTTGGGTTGTTTCGATGATCGATGTTGGCCATTTAGGTGAAGCTTATCAGTGAAGAAAGGAAGAAGAAGGTGAATTTTGGGAGAATTGGGCTTATGAAGGTGATCTAATAGACAAAATAATAAATTTTCATAAATCTAAGGAATATCATTTGAAATTTTAATTTACTTCCAAAGAGAACTGGGCACTGCATAATGCTATATATGTAGATGACATTATCTTTGGTTCAACTAATTCAAAGCTCTGTAAAGACTTTGAAACGCTGATGAAGAATAGATTTGAAATGAGTGCCATGGGAGAACTCAACTTCTTTCTAGGGATTCAAGTGAAGCAGGCTGAAAATGGCATCTTCATTAGTCAGTCAAAATATGTACAAGACAAACTTACAAGATTCAAAATGACTGACTGTAAGGTTGCAAAGACACCCATAGCCAGAAACCACTCCCTTGGTCCTGATCTTGAGGGGGAGTGTGTTGATGAACATCTCTACAGGGCTATGATTTGGTCTCTTATGTACCTTTCTGCTAGCCAACCTGATATCATGTTTGCCACATGTATATGTGTAAGATATCAAGCCAACCCCAAGATGTCACACCTAGTTACTGTCAAAAGAATTCTTAGATACCTTAAAGGTGCCCCTAAACTTGGCCTTTGGTAAGAATTCAGACTTTAACCTGTATGCTTATACAGATAGTGATTATGGTGGCTGCAACATGACTGCAAATTCTAAATCTAGGGGATGTCAATTCCTTGGTGGAGGATAGTCTCTTGGCAATACAAGAAGCAATCCTATGTGTCTGCATCAACTGCTGAAGCTAAATACATTGTTGCTGCAAGCTGCTGTGCTCAAGTGTTGTGGATTCAGAATCAAATGCTAGACTATGGGTTTAATTTCAAGGAGACTCCTATCCATATAGACAACAACAGTGCCATCTCTATTACAAAGAATCCTGTGCAGCACTCAAGGACCAAGCACATCAACATCAGGTATCATCTGATTAGAGATAATTTTGAAAAAGATTAATCAAACTAATCAAAGTTATCACAAATGAAAAATATGCTGATTTGTTCACCAAAGTCTTTGATGAATAGAGATTTAAATATCTTATATCAGCCATTGGGATGATTAACTTTGAATAGATTTTCTTTAAAAACTTAATCAACCTTATTTCTTAAAACTGTGTATCCTAAGTTGTCTATTAGATCACCTTCATAAGCCTAGTTCTCTTTGGAAGTAAATTAAAATTTCAAATGATATTCCTTAGATTTGTGAAAATTTATTATTTTGTCTCGGCAGAACTCAAATTACCTTTGGAAGAAATTTATGTCTTTAAATCCTTTAACTACTTATCAGAGTTTACCTTTAGAAGAAAATCTTGGAATATCTTTCAAAGCTTAAAATGCTTATAAGTACTTAAATGCATCAAAGAACAAATGTCTTCTGAACGCAATTAAGTCTCGGAAGATTTATTATCCAAGGATAACAATTTTCTCAGACTTAGTTCTTCTGAAGCAAAATATACGTCGGAAGAAATTTCTTTAAGTATATTTCTTCCCAAGCCAAATTTTCACAACTCTTTGAAATATCTTCCGAAGCAAAATTGCCTTTGGAAGCTTTGCTGAAAAGCTTTCGAAGCAAAAATACCTTCGGAAGATTTGCAACTTCCAAAAAAACTAACTTTTTGGGCATTTTTTCAGAAGTGGGACCGACTTGCAGATTTCAAAGTTTATCTTTTTGTCTTAACTTTGACTCAAATCCACAGCATATATCTTCTCAATGGTTCCACTTCATCTCTCTACTCTCACAAATCTTTAACCTGAATTCTTCCAAAATTCACCTTCTTCTTCCTTTCTTCACTGATAAGCTTCACCTAAATGGCCAACATCGATCGTCGAAACGACCCAAACTTCTCCATGCACCTACACAGGCAACACAATAAAGTTGTCCTGTTGCACTCTAAAAAGGATCCAAGTTTCTCCGACGTGTGTAGGTACCTTTCTTCGTCTCACTACTTCACCTCCCTTACAATCGATCCTCCTCTCTATGAGGATCAGTTGCTTGAATTCTGGCGGACCTGTCAAGAGGTCACCATGGATGGGGAGAGGTATTTTCATCACTCCGGCCATCATAAACACTCATTTGCAGCTGGATGATGAAGCAGGTGAACTGTCCTTCCCAAAAGATGCTATCAACCATTCCTTCCAGCAGATGGGCTATGAAGGTGACTTCACAGTCAAAACCTTCAGGAAGGGGAAAGTTTCATCCCAGTGGAAATACCTCCTCTATGTCATCATACATAGTTTATCTAACAAATATGGGGGATGGGATCAAGTTCCAGAAGACCTCTCCTTTATAGTCCATGGGATGGTACAGGGAGTCAAGTTCAGGTACTCTTAATTTTTTACACAAATTTTCTTGCTAACTTGGACTCCCTAGAGTATTACATCTTCCTCAGGTATGTTCAATACATTCTCAACTATGAATTGGGCTCACAGTTGAGGGGGACAGGTAATATTCTTAAATTGGGACAAATGAGGCCCGGCATTTTCAAAATCTTAAAGAAGCCAACTGTTGGCTTCTCAGGGGTAAAAACAGCCCTTGTCCCAAAAATGTTTGAGCTCATTGCTTAGGGTGACAACGTAATAGCACTAGCTAGTGTTGATCCCACACCCTCCACCTCTCAAACACCTCAACCACAGCCTACCTTCACCATCAGCTACACTAGAAAACGTAAACGAACCCCTGCACTTACTACTGAGCATGTGCAGGCACATATATCACAACCCATACAGGAAGAAGTGGAATCTCGAGCTCCCACTTCCCCTAAGGAGCAGACCACTCCCATCCATGAAATGATCAGTGCTGAGGTTCCTCATGCTCAGTTTGATGAGCTCACAACCCCACAAACAGCTTTAAGCCATCGCTCTGAGTCTCAACACTCAAGTGTTCAACCTTCTAGGGAAAGCAACCATCCCTAACCTCTAGACCTTAACTGACCCATATCCAGCCTTGACTTTTACTCTGATGAAGATTTGGGCTTCAGTGAGTACCATGAATCTCTTCTCTCTTCCTACACTCTAGGAAAGATGAGTACTCCTGCTTCTCCCACTTCTAGCCCACATCAGCAACCCCCTACTGAGGTGGATCTTCCTGAACTTGTTCAGGAGACCCATATGGAAGAGGCTATCACTTTTGCAAGTGATTACATAACTAGGAGCTCAACCATGGCAACCCAGCCTATTGACTCTTCTCTGGAAGTTGTCATGCGGCAAGAGAAATCCAGTAGCCAAGAACCACATGCTGGTGGTGAGGAAGAAGACTTAGGTCCAGTTCTCTCATCCCCCAATGATTCTTCATCTAAAGATGAGGGGAGTCTGAAACAAAGAGTGCACCTACTGACAAATACATGCACTTACTTGGTTTCAAAGATAAGTCACTTGGAGTCTCAAGTGAATTTCTGGCCGAAAAAGGTCAATGACCAGCAACTTGAGATCACCGATCTCAAGGGCCAGTTAGCTGAGAGACCAATGAGGACAACTCAACCAGGCCCACAAGAACCTGTGATTGTTATGGATCAATCTCCCAGCTCACCTATGCAAGAGGGTGATGCTATCAAAAAGAGGGAGGAAATCCTGACAGTCACAGAACCTGGGAGTTCTTCCCAGAGTGTGGACATAGAGGAATCACCACCCTCTCTTGTAGTTGTCCACACTCAGAAACCTCCTCAAGTCAGAGATCTAGACTTGCTTTTTTAACATCTGTTTGAGGAGGGAATCCCAAGAGCAATGTCTGCCCCTTCTGAGAATCCAATCATGGGTTGGGGGTATGACAGCAACAAGAGAGCTCTTGTAATCTATAGAGCTCAGGCAAGAGCTCAGGGTCAACTAGAATTTTCAACATTTCATACCTGAGGCTATATAAGAGTACATATCTGGTGGATCTGTCACTTGTCAACCCTAGCAACAATAGACAAGCTGCCAGATTGGCTGACCGGATACAAGATAGGGTGCTAGAAGAATTCAAATGGAGATCAAGATTATATAGACAGAGGCTAGCAGGTGAGGCCTTTGGTCAACTGGAAGTTGAGGTGGACCCTAAGATTAACTTCGAAGGGAAATCCTTGACTGAAGGCCCAGAGGTTGAGCCTGTGAACCTTGAGACAGGATCTCCTTCTGCACCCTTTACCCTCAGTAAGGCACTAGCTGGTGATGGTGCTTCACAACCTCTCTCTGGCCAGAGCTTGATAGTTGAATCAAGCAATGAAGGTCAAAGCTCTCTCCTCCCTGAGTCACCAAGGCCTGTGGTTGATAAAGGAAAAAGGAAGTTAAGTCCTGAGGAGATGAAGGAGGAGAAGAGAAAGGAAGAGGAAGCTGAGGGGAGAGAGTTCAAGTGGTTCCCCAAGGTTCATAGAAGCTGCAATCCGGGTTGCCCCAAGGCCAAACACTCAAGAAGATAAGTTTAGGGCAACTAGGTTAAACTACCTGGGAACCAGAAACTACAATGTTGATGAACTCATCTCTCTCCCCTTAGAGAAGCTGAATGAACTGGCTGACACTGAGTTGTCAAAAGTGAGGAGGAAGGCAGAGGATGCAAAACTGCTCCTCACAGTCAAAGAACAAAGGAGGCTGAAAAGACTCTACAAAGATGTTCCTGTCCTCTCTACAGTTCAAGAAAGTCCTGAGCCAGAGATTGTGGCCATTGAACAATCTCATGTAGTTAATGAAGAAGAAAGACTAAAGATGATCAACTACCTGAGTGCCACAGGTCTCTATCAGGCACCTACACTTCTTCCCTTATCTCATGAGTACATAAAGTTTGAATACAACAAGCAGCTGGAAGAACAAGCCAAAAGAGAAAAGAAAGCTGCAAAGAAGATATTAAGGGAAGAAGCTGTACAGTCAAGAACCATCATCTTCAAAAACCAAAAGAAGTCTGCTGACAAACAAAGGATGATGAGCTTCTTGAAGCTGTATGGGTTCTCCGGAAGGAGGCTTGGTCCTATGTCTCTATCCATAATGGATGAACATATTAGGGTGATCAAGCAGAAGATAAAGAAGGGAGAGCTGGTGGACTTGCATTCTCCACCAAGTCCAGCTTAACCTGAAGTTGAGGTGAAGGTTGAACCTACTGAGATAACACAACCTGAACCTGGAGCTACATCTGAGCTAAATTCATCTTTTGACCTACAGCAAGGTCCTCTTCTCTCTCCCTCTGAACATGTGAGAGAGGAGAACCCAACTGAAAGAGACACAACAGAACCAACTGGTACTCAAGACCAGTCCTCTTAGTTGAAGAAATCAGGGAGGAGAAAAAAGATGGCCAGAAGAAGATCTGCTTCAAAGAAAAAGAGAAGAAAGGCATCCACCTCCCAATCTTATAATGAGTCAGAGCATCCTGAGAAAGTGCATGAAGAGGTCTCTCAACAAACTCCAATCATAGTAGAGCCTCTTGTTATTGGATGACAAATTCTGTCCTGAACTTATGCTGAAAATCCAGACAGATGGTATGTCACAAGAGATCAGGGAGAACAGCATGTCTACTTCACAAATTACATGCTTGAACTTCTTCTGCATGATCTCTATGACATGAGAAGGTTCTATGTAAGCCTAAAGGATCCAGATCTAATGATGAAGAAAGGTCTGCTGAAGATCCTGATGTGGACTATCAAAATCTAAAGAACTTATTTGTTTTGGTAGCATCAGCCTAAGGGGAGTTTGTAAGGAACATCTGAAGATTAAAGGCTGATGCAACCAAAGGATACCAAAACAACCAAGTCTTCCTGCATGCACTAAGGAACAAAGATGAGCTAGTTTCGGAAGTTTTACACTCACAAATAAGTCTAAGTGTAAAATCTTCCGAAGCCAACAGTTCAGAAGAAGTTACTTCGGAAGTTTCACACTTATCATAAAATTATTACAAGTGTGAAATCTTCCGAAACCAAAGACTCATTTCTTCCGAAGCCAAAGATGAAGTCTTCCTAAGCTACAAAAGACAAAGTCTTCTGAAGCCATTTTGCTGTGAAGACAGATTTCTTCCGAAGACAGGGAAAAGATGCTTTCTCTAAGTTACTTTTTGATAAAGCTGATGTACTTTCCGTTGCTACTCTGAAGACTCACCTGCTAACATTAGTTGGTGAAACTTCCATACTTTATCAAACAGTAGAAAAAGTCTTTGACTGTAACTTCCCCCTTTTGTTCTTGTAGACTTGTCTGTATTGATTAAGTCAGTGAGCTATGGCATGTCATAGTCACTAGTCAAAAGGCAATCTGCCTTTTGATTGTAGATAGATCTTGTTGTCTAGATTAGTCAAAATCCCAACTGTCTTTTTGCATATGACAGTTGTAGGTTGTAGTATAAATAGTCTCCGGTTCTTGTAATTACATATACTAACAAACACTTGTAATAGAACTAGAGAATCAATATACAACTTCCTTGAAAACTTAATCTTGTGTTCTTGTGACTTTGTTCTTGTTCTTATAGTTCTGTCTCTTTAATATTACTTGTGTAGCTTTGTATCATCAGTGAAGTTACCAGTTTCCTATTTGAGTGGTTAAGTGATTTAAGATCTCTCCTCTTGTGAAGCTAATTGCACTCTTAAGTACCCTTACCGGTCCTGCACATAACCTTAAGTCTAGTTCCATTACACAAACCACATTTTTGATCAATTTTTCTCAGAAGCATGACGGGAACACCAACCTATAATACTAAAGAGTAATTTGGTAATATAGAAACCTTTATTCAGTTTTGAAAATCCGGAGAGCATAAATTCTCATCGAATGTATCATTAATATACTATCTTGGTTTATAGAATCAAAATTGAGGTATTCTTTTTCATCACCTGAAAAAAACAAAAATAAACGATTATTGATTTCTTGAGCAACTTTGTTTTTTGGAGAAAGAATTGCCATATCTTAAAAAAATTGGGTTTTAAAAATTACTAATGATAGAAGAATACACAAACTCGATTAAATCCAAGATAAGAGTGACCAAATTAGTAATAAGAAGATCGTGTGGTATATCTATCGTAGCGTTCCCATCATTCGATCCGCTGATATCACCTTCACCTAATATTAATAGCCAATTTGCAAAGTTTTTTGTTTCTTTGATATTGCATCGCTCGACATCAACACTTAATCTCATATTTTTTTGTGAGAGTATGTACCATGCACTTTTGCCAAATATACGAAGATCATAATGATGTGTTTATAATATCTTTTCTATTACCATTCACAATCATCAATGAACTTAATTTTTAAATTTTCATTACTAAAAAGACTTATTAGAGAAAGAATCACAACTCAAATTTCTAAGAATTTGGCAAAAATACTCAAATTTCTTCTACTTGTCAAGAATCACAAACACCGACTAAAAGCAATAAAATTTACATAAATTAACCAAAATCAAGGCAATTGGGAATGAAAACCCTATACATTGAAGGTCGAAGGGAGATCACAATATATATAGATCATAAAAGTGGTACAAAATTGTAAGAAGACCGAAAACCGATACTTTTGTAAAAGTGATCGAGTATGAGATAATTTTGAACAAGTTATTGACAGGTCAATTCGTGAGCTAGATATTAGGTGGGTGTGAGGATATTAGGTGGGTGTGAGGATATTAATATGAAGAAACTGAGATTTGAGTAATATACACCGAACAGTTATATGCAATAATAGTATCAATTTTGAATTGTTTTGAACTTGTATTATTTAATACTAACTTTAATAAACCTGTGTATTACATAGATTGAAAAAATAAAAAATTAACATAATAAAATTTATGAAGTATAAAATAATATTATAAAATAAGATATGATTAAAATTACATATGAGTAATAACTATAAGTAATAAAATAATGATATCAATTTTAAACTTTTTTTCCAAAAAACAAATAATATTTTTTCAAAACAAACCGTATTAAGAAATGTCAATTTTTGAAGGTTCTTATTATAACTCCTAATTTTAATTATTTATAGTTTATAAAATATTTTATTTTACACAAAACATGAATTTAAAATATTTAATATTTTAAAAAAAGTTTGATGTTTTAAAAAAAATCTTATTTATAAAAGTTTGTTTTCTAGAAATAACATTAATAAAAATGTATCTTTATAAATTTATTAAAAATTATTTTTAATCTAAAAAAGAATCAAAATTATTTAATATTTCTTAATTTAGGTAATTATTTAAGATGTGAGAGAGGCGGGAAAATCAAATTTAAAGGGTCTAGAAATATGACAAGTGTCCCCTTAAGTTACTTTTTTAGTATTATAAATAGATTTTAATCTAAAAAGAATCAAAATTATTTAATATTTCTTAATTTATGTAATTATTTAAGATGAGAGAGGCGGGAAAATCAAATTTAAAGGGTCTAGAAATATGACAAGTGTCCCCTTAAGTTATATTTTTAGTATTATATATAGATATAGATACCATTCTAACAAAAATAGTACCCAACAATACCTGTTAACCAACAAAATCAAGTAAATAACAGCTTACAATCACAAGCGTCTTTCAAGAGGTTTTGACAAGAAACTGATGTAAACAAGATTCAAACTAGAGATCTCTAACAAGCAATGTTGTAAAAGTTGTTAGGCTTTGCCAGATCGGTCGACTAGGGAGTTGCGAGTATTCCTTCTAAGCGGGGAGTACTCGGGGAGTACTCGGACATAGTAAATTCTAAAAAAATTATTTTTGGGCAAATTATACATATATTAAATATCGTAAGTTCACTAATATGTGTAACAAAATATGTGAATATCAATTTAAATTAAAGAGATACATGTTCAAATATAAAAATAATTTAAAATTTGATGTTTATTCTATAATATTATAGAATTAGTAATTATTTAATAGTCATCTTCCAAGGTATCTACATGATTAATAACAAAAATCCAACATAAATCAATAAAAAATAGCTAAAATTGACGAAAAACAGCAAAAATTCGGGTTTTCCGAGTTGGGTCGAGTTGGGCCGCCTAGCTCCGAGTAGGGTCGAGTTGGGCCGCCTAGCTCCGATTTTGACAGAGGTTGACCGATTCCGAGTAATAGGATCGAGTTGTAGAAATTCGCTTCAGTAAATGACCGAGTCCTGAGTACACCCCGAGTACTCGGTCGAGTTGGCCGAGTTTTACAATACTGTTAACAAGAAATCCTGTGCACACTGTATTGAAGGTTTTACTTTTCATGTTCTAAAAAATCGTTAGATCACATTTGAAAATATAAAAATCCCCTCTGACCATGTGGCCTCCTTTACTTTTTTACTATGTATGACAGTTAAGCATATCACATGCATATTTTTCCATTTTCCCCAAATCATATCCGACATTTCTGATATTTGAAATTTTCACAGGGATCATACAAGGGAACAGATATCAAAATACTCAAATACCAACCAAAAAATAGTGTACACTCAATCCAAAAATACAATGCTTGTTTCACAAAACAATTATTGTTAACCAAAAAATAGTCAATACAAGTACACTCAATCCAAAAAACAATGTTTGTTTCACAAAACAATTATTGTTGCAACTTCAGTGGTAGCTTTGAACCGTTTCAGTTGTGTTGTTGCTGATAAATCTAATTTTCCAATTTTCCCAAGCTATATTAAGAACTTATCATTTATTTCAGCACCAACTTCTTAATCAATCTTCAATTACAATCATTTCATGTCGTTTTTTCATAAAATAAATAAAAGCCGCCACTACAATAGTGCCACTTGAAAATTTCATGTTACAATCATGATGGCTTTTACTATGACATAACAGGTTCTTCATATGCATCAGCTTCAAACTGACTTCGTAGTAACAACAATTTTTGAAAAGCTAACAGCGATTATAGCCTTAATTTCAACTTCAACCCAAAACTAAGGTTGCTTAGTTGTCTAAATCCAAATAAAATAGTATAATATATAAAATTTATAGATAATTTATTAAATATATATTCGAATTTTCAATTTTTTACAATGGCTAATCTATTTGAATATTTGACTAACCTACGTTAAATATATTTGAATTTTCAATTACTTAAAACTAAAATTTATAAAATTTTAGTTGTCTAAATCCAAATAAAATAGTATAATATATTTGAATATTTGACTAATCTATGTTAAAAAATTTAGATTTTTCTTTTAAATATTAAGATTCAGATATTTTAAAAAACCCTTGAACTGAATTGAGTTTAAACGAGCTCAAACTTATGTTGAAACTCATCTATAAGATGCCTGAAGTCTTGAAAGTGTAAGATTTTGTGAGTGCTTGAGTGCCCGAATTAATTGAAGAATGTATATTCCATCTTCATGTATGCCTCATGCTAGTATTTTCCATGTTAACGGATCCTTCATGACAAGAAAATATCGAGAAAATAATACATCACACGGATAATCTAAAGTCAACTTGCTAACGGAATTAATATTCTTCATGAGACAAGAACAAGAAGAAAATAATTTAAATCATGATTCCTATAGATAGATAATTTATCAATATGATAAATATGCAAAACATTACCATTGAGACCTTTTTTCCCATGTACGAAATAGGAGTATGGGTGATCAAGAGATGGTCCGCAATTAATTGTAAAATTCAACATTACTATTATCCTAATCGTAGATGGAGATAGAATCACTTTCTAGTGCTATACTTATATTTGATCTACTTGTTTTATAGCCATATCATAGAACAATACTCGTGTTGTTTGTTAATATAATTGTTAGCATCAATTAAAGATGTCTATAAAACCATATCCTTATCATGAATACACTACCAAGTACCCACAAATTGATCTTCCTCAAATCAATATTTAGAAGCATGCTCATGAACCCGAACATCCAACTAACCTCGGATATGTGATACTAACAACGATGAGCCTTTATTTAATGACTTAAAAGTAACATTACTACCAACAACTTTGAAGTGTGACCGCATATTATGGAACATTAACTAAACTTAAGCATAATTAATGGTTGTAATTAAATTATTGAATATTAAGAAACAATTTTTGCTATTTGATCATAGAAAGGATGAAAAGATAAAATGGCAATTAATCATATTCTTGAAGAGAGATAATTATCTTAGATCTTAGTCATTAATCGAAATATGACCATGGACTTAAAAGTGATCCGTTTATTATTGTATCTCTTGAAGATACACACAATATACTCAAAAAAATTTACAGGTATATGATAGAGAAAAATAGATGATAGGACAAAAGAACATACATTAATTACTTTTAATATTCATATTACATTGGGAATTTATGCCTTTCATTGGGTGACGGTTATAGTATTCTAACCGCCAAAACCATCGACCTAATTATCTAATATGCGAGTCTTATTAACCGCCTTTTTACTCATTTGTTCTAATCAAATGACCCAGACCTACAGATGCATGGGTTATTTGACCCATTCATACTTATAACATATTACACGTGTGTAACTAGATGTTACACTTATGTAACTAAGACTATTACTATTTGTTTTCAAGGTTTATCACCACCTTTTAAATCCTAATCATTAATGTTCTTATTTAGAGTTCCATCAATGACTACTTATGTTATTAACCCTAAGAAACTTGAACAATCCTCTTCCCAATGTTATCCCCTCGAAAGAGCCCTACAAAAGCTGAGGGAATAGTTTCAAGACCGGGGGAGACATCTTCAAGCACATGCATCTTGCCTGTACGTAGGTGATCAATAGTCAAGGTGAGAAACTCAGGAAACAAATGCATGTAATCACCAACAAAGAACCCCTGAATGGTGATCCTTTTATATATAACATTTAGCAAATCAGGCGTTGCATGTTTTTCAGCATTAGTGTATTCTGAAATGATTCCACAAAGTGCAACTCTACCATGCAAGCTCATGTTTAATATCGCTGTCTCTAGCATCTCACCTCCAACATTATCAAAGTATATGTCAATCCCATCAGGAAAATACCTAAAAGTTAAAAGTAATATGTTAAAACATTGAAGACATAAAACTTGCAATAATTATAAACAGTTTTACTTTTGGAGTGTTGAATTCAGATCAGTTTCTTCTTTATAGTTGAACACTTCATCAAATCCGAGTTTCTCCTTAAGTAATTTCACCTGAATTGTACCATGTTTTGTGTTTATTTATTTGTTACACTTCAAATTTTAAGCTATATATCTACTGATGCAAACACATAATAAATAAATGAGAGAAATTTCAAAATATTATAAACCTTATTTGGGCTCCCAGCACAACCCACAACATAACACCCAAAATGTTTAGCATATTGGCCCACCAAATTTCCTACAGATCCAGAAGCAGCTGATACAAATACTTTTTCACTCTTCTTGGGCTTACATATTTCAAAGAACCC
Organism: Flaveria sonorensis; assembly: GCA_025506505.1. Taxonomy (NCBI): domain Eukaryota; kingdom Viridiplantae; phylum Streptophyta; class Magnoliopsida; order Asterales; family Asteraceae; genus Flaveria; species Flaveria sonorensis. Next base: position 46,568,962 of record CM046426.1, on the reverse strand, counting down.
AGCATAAGCTGTAAGTCCACTCATTCCTATTTTATAACAAACAAAAAGACTACATAAGCCTATATACATTGACCCACAAACATCCTATTTATAAGAACCTATGTAAAGAGCTTGTACTTTTAGTAACAAAAGTTTTACGTTTAGGTGGTTGAAATATAATTACCTAAAAGACCGACATGATATGATAATGGAAAGGCCATTGGGTCAAGTTTGCTTAGAATGTAACCTTGTGATATACTATATTCTCCCCAACTTATATGGCCCACAACATAATCATCCTTTTCAAATTGAGGATTTCCAGAAGCTACTACTTTCCCCACACCATATGCATCAATTACCTTAAAAAAACCAATTAGCACAAAGATAATTAGGTAATTTCATTAAGATAATTTGGAAAAGAAAGTGATATGCGAAATTTTTTTCATGTATCAATTAGGTCGAATTAAGTCACACAACATGTGCAACCCTCTTCTTTAGTTTCCATTATTATATTTGAATGTTATGGACTGAAACCATTGCAAGGTATGTGACTTGTCCCGCGTCGGTTATATGTGTCGGATTAAGTCACACAATTAGTACAAAGATAGTTTGTTAATTTCATTAAAATAATTTCCTAAACCCTAAACCAATTAGGTCGGATTAAGTCACACAACATAACCCTCGTCTTTAGTTCTATTATTGTATTTGAATGTTATGGACTGAAACCATTGCAAGGTATAGATTTGTCTCACGTCGGTTATATGGGCAATTGTTGTGAGTTTAATAGGTCAAATGGGTTCGCTCACCCATCAGACTAGTCTTTTGTGTTGAGTTCTTATATTTGGTCTATAACATTGAAACCCGAAAAAGATCTTCGGTCTACAATGGTTGGAACAAAGGGTGTGATCGCAGGAGGGTTATCTAACTCCAAAATCCTTTATTATAAAGTAAAATCTTATCTTACATGAACCCTAATGTTTGTATATACCCAAAATTAATCGTTTTATGATCTTTTGTTATTTTTTAACAAATTAAGTGTTAGAAAAATAAGACTGAGTACACGTCATGTATCCATTGTTTTTATAGTATATTATTTGAATTGTATATCGACTCAAATCCTTACCTATAACATTATGTTTTGTTGAATAAACAAATAAAATATAATACTAATATTTTGAGTCATTTACACATATAATGTCATATTCTCTATTAGGAGGTTCATTAGGGAATATTGTACCAACAAAAACAAACAAACCCTTAATACAAAAACAAACCCTTAATACATAAAGTACACTATCGAGGTGATATCTTACCTCACCGGGAGAAATGCGTACAGCAAACTCCGAAGTCTTATGAGAAGCACTGTAGGTTTTCATTCGGTTAATATGATACGGGTCGATTGACACATAAAGATTTTTAATAATGATCGCGTTGGATCCAGGCTTAACCGATAGGGAAAACGGTTCGGTCTTGACCTCAAAATCACTCTCTTGAGGTTCACCATCTATTTGAGCCTTAATGGTTATGTACTTGTTCGTTACCTCCATTCTCAAAAGTGATTACAAGTCGATATACCTTAAAAGTTGCGAAAATGATGAAGCTTTAAATGGTTATGTGCGGAGAAAAAAAGAATATCGTATCATTATATTTAAGAACAGTATAAGAGAACAATGACAAATATAATATAAAAAATCTTGAATAACATAGTCCTATTATTTTGCTTAGTTTGGGATAATATATCATGAGGTATTAGGTTATGTGCGGAGCAAAAGAGGATATCGTATCATTATTGAAAGTCGATTGAGCTCGTAGGTATTGGAAAGGTGACCCCTATACAAGTGTTAGCAAAAAATCAGTTCTAGTTGACGATTAATCGGAAATCAACCATGAACCTTGACAATTTCACGTAATCGAACGCTTAATAGGTTGTCCGTCCTAGTCGGGAAAAATCAGGCCTGGTGGGACCTAATGGACAAAATCGGTCAAAATCAGTCAAAAATACGTTAATGTTTGAATTTTTTAAATTTAATTTAATATATATATATATGTGTGTGTGTGTGTGTGTACGCACAAATATATCTATAAATTATATATAAAATTTCAATCCGATTAATCCCAACTAATCTGATTAATTCCTATGTGGTACCCCACCTCCTGACTAGCGTCTAATGATTTTTACAATGCCTCTATATGTAACTTGCATGACTTAAGCAAAAGTTATCGTAGATGGAATGGTTAATCTCAAGTAGTTGAATCAACTTTCTATGAGTTAAAACATTATATATTTATTACTAAGTGAAATATATACAATGTTATTACATTTATACAAAAGTTTTAGTTTTCTGTAGGGATGTATACGAACTGAATGTTCAGCGAATAGTTCGTGAACCGTTCGACGGGAAGTTCGTTTATGTTTGTTCGTTTAATAAATGAACGTATACAAACAAGAAAATTCCGTTCGTTTAGTTAAACGAACAAACATGAACAAAAGTTGTGTTCATTCATTTATGTTCGTAAACGTTCGATAATGTGTTTGTTAACGTTCGTTTGTGTTCATTCATTTAATAGTTATGTTTGAGATAATTATGTTAAGTACTTATTTATATTTGATGGATATTACATATTCTTTGTGATTTTAATTATAGGATCAATATATGATGGTTTTTTGTTTTAAGAACTTTCATTCGTGTTCGTTAATATTCTTGAATATTTGTGTGCGTTCGTTTGCGTTCGTTTATTTTCGTGAATAGTTCATAAACATATTCATTTCCTTAGTGAACGAACACGAACAAAAAATCTCGTTCGGTAAGCGTTCGTGAACAATTCATGAACAAACTAGTTTCTTAATAAACAAACACGAACAGGACTCTGTTCGTGTTCGTTCGGTTCGTTTAAAGCCCTAGTTTTCTGACAATAAAATCTAATCAAATAAACTTATAGCAGTCAAACATATCAATCGGCAAAGAGAATAAAATAATATAATACAGAAATAATACTAAAATCGAAGACATTATTTTACCATTATTAAAACAATTCGAACTAAAACAAATAATATACACACATCTAGCTGTGAAAAACTATTGATTATTTGTTTTTTATCATCATGCCGGCCAAATTCTATTGCAACAAACCTCACTTGAAGGCAGCTCACATGTTATATAATATTTCGTATTAGTTTAAAAAATAGTAACATTCGAAGCATACAATGACATAATAAATTTTAAACTAGTAAGAGTATTGACATTTGGTCTTTTGTATATTTATGAGTGTGTTTCTTATATTATTGGAAATAGTTATGAGTGGAGAGCAAAGAATATTTTACTGTTTATCTGTATATTTGATAAGACATTATTCATCCATATTAATTTTTTGATACTTTTTTAAAGTGGTTGTATGTAACACCTTCGACAAATCCCACATCAGCCGTAGATAGTAAAAATTTCTGGTTTATAATGAACGTCCTGCCTCTAATATTACCAACGCGTTTTTGACGTATTGACTGTAGATGAAAGGAGAAATTCATAGTTAAATGTGTTAAGGTGGCAGCAATCAAGGAATAGTTGACCTTCATGGTAAGTTTTCATCCGTGCAACCAAAAACAAATCTGTAAGCCTCTCGTGAGCAAAGCGGACAATATTGATGATTTGAGGTTCCGGATGTTACATTGTTAGTAAAGAAAAAATAATAACAAATATATAATAAATCTTATCTAATTAAAAAATTAAAAAAATATATTAATTTTTAATGTAATTATATGAGTGTGAATTAAGAATTTGATGTGAATACTCTAAAGGACTCGCACATTACGATTTACTTTGTGATCTAAAAAAAACCAAAGAGCTTGAATTATGTATGATGTTGACTTTTCTAAAATAAAGCAATAAAATTTGAATATTACAAATTGTTAATTTCTTTATGTATTAAATGTTGTATAATGTGCATAAAAGGTTGTATATTTTTTTTTCTTTTAACTTTTTGTTTTAAACCCAATAGTTATACATATTTCGTAATTTAACTCCTACAAATTTTTGCTTTCAGCTTTAATCTCCAATGCTTTCATCTTTTACAAATTTTTCGATTTACGGTCTAAAATTTGAGAGTTAACACGTCGTAACGTGCACATATGGTTCAACATTGCTACGCTTATTTTTCTCATTTAACATCCCCGTCGTAATGTGCGGGTCCTAGATCAACTTACTTATTGTTTTTAATGTTTTACGTTTTACGTGCTTGGTTCAATGTTTTTATGTCTGCCTTCTGATTAGTTTTATTTCGTTTTATATTCATTTTTAATGCTAGCTTTTCTGGTGTTGATGGTCGCTGACGGTGTGTGACATTTGTGCTATTTAACATGGTTTTATGCCCCCCACCGTAACGTGGGGGGCTTAATACTAGTTTTAATCAAATATTAAGCTATTTTTTATTTGTAAGTATCAAACATTCTCAAATAAAATGAAATACTTTTTGTCATGTGTTATATTTTCAAATTTATTTGGTCACATGTGACTACAAAAACAAGTCATATATTTAATGACCATAAATACTAATGATATAATTCATATCCTTTCTAAATTTAAAAATTGCTTTTTTAATAAATTAAAAATCTGGTTTTTTAATTGAAAACACACTTTAAAAAAACAAAATTGTTAGAAAATTTTGCAAAATTGTTATAAAATACAAAATTTTCTAATACAAGGAACTTTTAATAAAAATGACATTTTAAAAGAATTTTTTTTAAGCGAAATGTAAAAAATAAGCTATATATATAGGAAAAAATATAATAAATGATCTTGTCGTTTTATTACTTAAAGGTCAAAATTGAAAAAATTATGCTCAAATTAAAAATACATGTATAAATTATAATATATTGAATTCGGTTAATTCGGTTAACCGAATAAACCGAACAAACCGTATTCAAAAATTAAATATAACCGAAAACCAAATTCACAATTCGGTTTCGGTTAGGAACCGAACCGAAAACCAAATTCATAGTTCGGTTCGATTTTTTTTTCGGTTAGGAACCGAACCGAACCGAAAACCAAATTCACAGTTGCGGATCGTTTTTTGGTTTTTTTTGCACATCCCTAACGACGTCCGCCTCGACCTCTAAATCGGATGACATATCTGCATAACAAAATGAATGTACGAAGTTAAAACTATATATGTATATATATATATATATATATATATATATATATATATCTGTATGCGTGCGCTCGCATACGCGCGCGCGTGGGGCGTGCGTGCGTGCTTGCGTGTGTGTGCGTGTGTGTGTGGTACAAAGTGATGATTTCATGCAAAGTTGTAACAACCATTAATTTAAGAGATGAAGTGTTCAGATTGAAGATAACATAATCACACAAGGAATGTGGCTGGATGGGTAGATTTGAAAATAGCCTACAATTACTGACTTTTTTTCAAATTCTCCCCGTTTTTTTAAACGCATATAATTTTTTATACGATTTTTTTTTAAAAAAATGCACCATAAAATTGAACATTTTATCCTCTTTAATATAAGTATGGTCTTTGTATACATTTTTAAAAATAATGATCACTTTTTTAAACCGTTTATGTGTTGTGAGTGTAACTTACGTGATTATTAACTGTGTAATTATGAAGATAATTTGCGTAATTATGATATAACATGCGTAAATATAACTTGTGTAATTATTTTTAATAATGTGAGTAATTTTAATTTGCGTAATAATAGATATAACTTGGGTAATTATATACCTTTTATGCGTAATTATGGTGCGGACGAAACTACTCCTCTACCAAAAACAAGTGCCACGCCCTTGTGACTTCGTACGCTTCGCACAAAAATTACACTTTGTATAGTAACTGGCCCCTATATATATGTATACATATATGTATATATATGTATACATATATATATGTATACATATATGTATACATAGTATACATATGTATACATATATGTATACATATGTATACATATATGTATACATATATGTATACATATGTATACATATATGTACACACACACACACACACACACACACACACACATATATATATATATATATATATATATATATATATATATAACTGGCACTATACCTAGTGTATAGCCCTATATGCCACATATAGGTGTCCCGTGTACAGCATGCCCCGTGTATAGGTGTCATATGACATTGATTAACCCAACCCTACCCTATATGTCGGGTATAGCCCTATACGTCATGTATAGGTGTCTCATGTATAACTTGCATACAGCATGTCCCGCGTATGGGTATCAAATGACACTGATTAACCCAACCCTACCCTATATGCCCTGTATAGCCCTATATGTCACGTATACGTGTCTCACATATGAATAGCATATAGCATGTCTCGCGTATAACTCTACTATCACTCTTCATCCTCATATATTAAAGATATACGACGCGTAAAGGGCTATACGCAATACATAGCTCATAAAAACGAATGACTTATGAACTATACATTGCGCATAGCCATATATGCAGGTTTGTAGTGACGTATCGTTCATTAATACAGTGGGATTTTTATCTATTAAAACACCCAGAACGCTAATGTAACATTTAAAATAGTAAACGATTAGCATAATAACGATCTAGAAACAGTAATACATACTAGGATGAAGAAAAATCAACTAACAATACGAGTAGTATGGTAAAATACGAGAGAGTTTTGTGCGTGTAAAAGTGTGTGGTTGTGTGAAAATGAGAAAAAGACAAAAAACATATATGCTGGTTAAGAGCCATACGCCACGTATGGGCCTATACGTGGCGTATAGCTTCAATTTTTAAAAAAAAAACCTCTTTTCTAAATATTTGAATTTTCAAAAAAATTGAAATTTTACTTTTTCTAAAATTTATATAAATTAAAATGGACTAAATAAAACAAAAAAATATATACAATAATTCGAATATTACAAGATTTTAATTAAAACAAATTTATATAAGCTAGGATTTCTCTGTTGTTCTCTATTATTGTATTATACTATGTAAGAGTTAACTTAGAGGCTGATGCAACCAAAGTTCTCTCAGCATGCATACAGAAGTACAAAAAAGTTACTTCAAAAGATTTGATAAAAGCACTAAGAAATTATCTAAGTGTCAAATCTTCCGAAGCAAAAGACCATATCTTTCGAAGCTAAAGATGAAGTTTTCCAAAGCTTCAAGGCAAAGTTTTGACTTTACATTGATATTGTTGTCTAGATTAGTGTTCTAGCTGGCCTTCAAAGTAAAATCATGTTCATAAAGACTATGACATGTCATAGTCACTAGTAAAAAGCCAATCTGTCTTTTGACTTTATATTGATCTTGTTGTGTAGATTAGTGTTCCAGCTGGCCTTCAAAGTATGGTCGACTGTAGGATGTAGTATAAAATATCTCAAGTACCAGTCCTTAGGACTAAGTCTTGTAACAATGGTAAAATACTTGAGAGCAATATACATCACTTGAAAACCCAATATTTGTGTCCTGCTTGTGTTCTTACGTTTGTTTATTGTTTTATTTACCAGCTCCCTATTTGATCTGTTAAGTGTTGTTTGTTCTCTCCAACCTTGTGAAACTGTTGCATTACCTTTCTTTAACGGCCTGCAATTGGTATCAGAGCATTTAGGTTGTTGATTGTAAGATCTCACCATCCTAAATCTCTTCAGTTTCACAAAACACTTACCAGCTCAAATGGTAGCTCTCACTAAGGCTGACATAGAAACCGTTACCATGACAAAATCTCCACTGATCACTCCTGATGACTTTAATACTTGGTGCCAAAGAATGGAAGGCTTCATTAAATCTCAAGACAGCAGGATGTAGAGATCTGTTGTCTTAAAACCTCACATCCCAAGTACCACTTCAGTTACTACTAGTGGTGGGATGATTCCAAAGGAAGTGGACCTCACATCCCAAGCACCATATTGATCTTATTGTTTAGACTGTCTTTTGACTAGTGACTATGACAAAGTCTTCAAGAAGGAAATATCTTCGGAAGGAATATCACTTTCCTTCAGAAGCTCCAAGGTGAACAAAAATAAGATAGGTGGAAAACTGTCTTTGAAAGAAAATTTGGTCTCGGAAGAAAGAAATGCTTCCGAAGTACTGAAGTCTGCTGCAGTGGATATAAAAGCTTCTGAAGGTTCAGTCTCCAAAACTTCTGAAGTTTTGAAGTCCAAGTGTAATCTTCCAAAAATGGTGTGAAAGATGAAGGAAGGCCATGTAACTGAAGTTTCTTCGTCAACAACAGCCAAGGATCCTCAAAGCTTGAATATAGGATCAATAACTGTTGAACTATCTTCAGTTCATTTTGATGAGCCCAAGACCAGTAAGGCTTGGGTTTCCAAATGTAACTAACCATCTTTTTTTCATGTGCAGGAACAACTTAAGAACAAGAGAAGTGTATGGATCATTAATAGTGGTTGTTCAAGGCATATAATAGGCAATGGCTCTTTGCTTCAGAACTTTGAGAAAATTGATGGAGGGCCAGTTGCTTTTGGAGGAGAATCAGGTGGTTACATCATAGGAAGGGGCAGGGTCATAAATGATAAGCTCAACATTAAGAAGGTAAACTATGTCAAAGAGCTTAGATACAATCTCTTAAGTATATCTTAAATTTATGACTAGAGACATAACATGCTCTTCACTGGGCATGAGTGCATTGTTCTCAAGCCCGGGGTGGTTATTCCTCAAGAGCATATCCTGCTCAGAGCTCCTAGGAAAGGGAATATGTACAAGATGGATTTGCAGAAAACCTTCCCATCTGGAGAAGTTTCTTGCTTTCTATCTAAAGCCAATAGTGATAAGTCTTTCCTCTGGTATAAAAGAATATGCCATGTAAACTTTAAGAACATGAGTAAATTAATTAAAGAACTTCATATCGCCTAGTAATCACATATGACTTCACAAGATATACTTGGGTATTCTTTTTTAAAACTAAGGATGAGACCCCTAAAATCTTAAAGAACTTCATTCTAAAAATTAAGAATCAATGTGATCATAATGTTAAAATCATAAGATGTGATCACAATGTCAAAATCATAAGATGTGATCAAGAAACTAAATTCAAGAACCAAATCCTTGACACATTTTATGATAAAAAGGGTATCACAAGACAATACAGTGCTCCTAGAACTCCTCAACAGAATGGTGTTGCTGAAAGAAAAAATAGGACACTTATTGAGGCTGCAAGAACCACGCTCTCTGACTCTAAACTGTCCATCATCTTCTAGGTAGAGGCAGTCAACACTGCCTGCTATGTGCAGAACACAGTTTTAGTAGTAAAAACTCATGGTAAGACTCCTTATGAACTGTGGTACAAAAGGAGACCTTTCATTGGTTTCCGCAGGTCATTTGGATGTCCATGCATCATCTTAAATACCAAAGATCATATAGCCAAATTTACTGAGAAATCAGATGATGGACACTTCATTGGATACTTTTACCAAGCTAAGGCATATAGAGTATACAATCTCAGAACTAGAGTAGTTGAGGAGTCAGCCAATATGACCTTCAATGAGCACACTCCCTGTATGAAAGGTTTTGGTCCTGATTGGCTATTTGATCTTGATTTATTCACCAACTGTTTTAACAAATCTTGTGAAGATGTTTCAGAATCTACAAGTAACATATTAGCAGGAGATCATGATCCAAGATTTGAGCTGAGAAGACCAAATGATAGAATTTCTTAAGCTCCAGTGGTAACAAACCTTACAAGTGGAAATCCTGTCAACACAACCATGACAAACTCTTCAATTGATATATCTGAGGTGCCTACCAATTCCAGCAATAAGGCATAAAACTCAAATAAAAGGATTTCCAATATAGGAGGAGATGGAGATGGAGAAAGTGATCAAGAATTTCATGATGCTGACAACCACTCTACTGAAAACAACATCAATGATGTCACATAATCATTGGATCAAGTTACACTTCATAAGTGTGCTGATGTGTTGGGTGATACTCAATCACTAGATCTAAATTTCACTAATTTAGATCTATCAAACCAACTTGCTCTGATTCCTTAACTGAGAATCCACAAGTCCTATCCCACTACAAACATCATTGGAGATATTGAGACTGGGTGAGAACAAGAGGACAAACCCATGATAAAAAAAAGTGTCTGCACTCTTGCTTCTTGTCCCGGATTAAGCCAAAGAAAGTTGATGAAGCTTTGAAAGATGGAAGCTGGGTTGAAGCAATGCAAGAGGAGCTGCTTCAATTCAAAGACAAAAGGTTTGGAACCTATGTCTTTTTCCTCATGGGAAGACGCCAGTAGGTACCAAGTGGATTTTTAGAAATAAAAAGGATGATAGAGGACTTGTCATCAAGAACAAGGCAGGACTAGTTGTTCAAGGGTACACTCAAGAAGAAGGGATTGACTACACAAATGTTTTTGCTCTTGTGGCAAGACTTGATGCGGTTAGGATATTCCTTGCTTTTTCTGCATCCAAGAATTTCAAAGTCTACCAGCTTGATGTTAAGTGTGCATTTTTATATGGAGTGATAGATGAGGAAGTGTATGTCAAGCAACCACCTGGCTTTGCAGACCCAGATCATCCTGATTATGTCTGCAAGATTAAAAAAGCTTTATATGGGCTGCATCAAGCTCTAAGGAAGTGGTATAATACATTGTCATAGTATCTAGTCCAACATGGTTACAAGTGAGTTACTATTAACAGCATACTCTTCATCAAAGGAATAGGAAATGACTTGATTCTGGTTCAAGTTTATGTAGATGATATTATCTTTGGGTCAACTAATCAAAATATTTGCAAAGACTTTGAGAAGCTAATGAAGAATATACTTGAAATGAGTGTCACGGGGGAACTCTTCTTTCTAGGAATTCAAGTAAAGCAGGTTGACAATGACATCTTCATAAACCAGTCAAAATATGTGCAAGACATGCTAACTAGATTTCATCTAACTGAGTGTAAAGTTGTTATGACTCCCATAGCCATAAACCACTCTCTAGAACTTGATCTTGAGGGGGAGTGTTGATGAACATCTTTACAGTGCTATGATTGGGTCTCTTATGTACCTCACAGCCAGCAGGCCTGATATCATGTTTACCACATGCATATGTGCAAGATATCAAGCCAACCCCAAGACATCACACCTGGTTGCTGCTAAGAGAATTCTCAGATACCTGAAAGGAGCTCCTAAGCTGGGACTTTGGTATCCAAAGAACTCTGACTTTAATCTGTGTGCATATACATATAGTGACTATGGTGGCTTTAACATGACTGCAAAGTCTACATCAGGGGGGTGTCAATTCTTTGGTGGAAGGATAGTCTCATGGCAATGCAAGAAACAATCCTGTGTGTCTACATCAACTACTAAAGCTGAATACATTGCTGCTGCAAGCTATTGTGCTCAAGTACTTTTGATTCACAATCAGATGTTACACTATGGATTCAACTTCAAGGAGACTCCTATCCACATAGACAACAACAGTACTATCTCTATCACAGAGAATCCAGTGTTGCACTCAAAGACAAAGCACATCAATATTAGGTATCATTTGATAGGAGATAATTTTGAAAAAGGATTGATAAAACTGGTCAAAGTTAAGACAAATAAATAATATGCTGATCTGTTCACAAAAGCTTTTGATGAACAGAAATTTAAATATCTTGTATCAGCTATTAAGATGATTAACTTTGAGTAGATGTTCTTAAATTAATTTCAAGATTATTTTTCAAATATATGCGTATTTCAAGTTGTCTAAATAATCACTCATATAAGCCCTGTTTATCTTGGAAGAAAATTTTTCTAAATAATATTTCTTAGAGTTTTAAGAATTAAAGATATATTTTCTTTCAGAAGACATTAAGTTGACTTCGAAAGAAACTTATGTCTTCAAAACTAATAACTACTTACTAAGAAATTTACCTTTGGACGAAATTCTGATATATCTTCCGAATCTTAAGTATGCTTTAAGTAATTATATGTTTTGAAGGACAATTTTCTTCCAAAAACAATTAAGTCTCGGAAGCTTTATTCATCCTTTAAATAAAACTTCTAAAGTTTAATATCTTCCGAAACCAAATATGTTTCGAAAGCAAAATTACTCTAAGTACTTTTTCTTCTAAAGTAATTCTTGCCAAACTAAGGAATATATTTTGAAATCAAATTGGCTAAGGAAGTTGTCTCAAAATAAACTTCCGAATACAAATTACCTTCCGAAGATTTTCTACTTCCATGATAACTATGTTTTTGGGCACTTTTTCAGAGGTGGGACCAACATTCGAATTTTAAAGTTTATTATTTTAGCATTAACTTTGTCTCACATCTAACCATATATATAGCCTTACAACGGTTCCCCCTCTTTCTTCTTTCTCTTCGTCTACAAACTTCTAACCCTAAATTCACCCACAAACCCTCATTGTTCTTAGCTTTCTTCTTGCTAAAGCTTGCTCAAATGGTCAACCCTGAACCTCGAAACCAATCAGATTTCTCCATGCACTTACACAGGCAACACAACCAGGTTGCTCTGTTGTCGTCTGAGAAAGATCCTGATTTCTCAGATGTTTGCCGCTTTCTCACTCATCATCCTACCTTATCGCTCTCATAATAGACCCTCCACTATACAAAGAATAACTGCAGGAGTTTTGGAGGACCTGCCAAGAGCTCATCTTGGACGGTGAGAAGGAACTGCCTGCATCAGTGCAGGGGAAGATAGTTTTCATCACCCCAGCCACAATTAACACTTATCGGTTGGATGATGAAGAAGGCGAGCTTTCCTTCTCCAAAAAAGTTGTAAATGAATCATTTAGGCAGATGGGCTATGAAGGGGACTTTACAGTCAGGACATTCAAGAAGGGTAAGGTCTTTTACCAATGAAAGTACCTCCTCCATATTATTATCCACTTTTTATCAAACAAACATGCAGGATGGTATTAAATTCCTGAGGGCTTATCCTATAGTCCATGAAATGGTTCAAGGGGTTAAGTTCAAGTACTCATAGTTTGTTTACACAAACTTGCTTGCCAACTTGGACTCCTTAGAGTACTACATGTTCCCTAGATATGTCCAGCATATTCTTAACTATGAACTGGGCTCATAGTTGAGGGGAACAGGTACTACTCTTAAACTGGGAAAGATGAAGCCAGACATCTTCAAAATCATAAGAAAAACCACTATTGGTTTCTCAGGGGTAGAAACAACCCTGGTTCCAAAAATGTTAGAATTCATTGCTCAAGATGACAACTTGGCAGAATCAGCCAATGTTGAACCCACACCTACATCTGCACCACCCACACAGTCATAAATAACCATCAACTATCAGAGAAAATCCAAACGAACCCCTGCTCAGTCTATTTAGATTGAGCAGGCCCCCATGTACTCAACCATACAGGAGGAAGTGAAACCAAGAGCTCCTGCTTTCCCTGAGCACTCCCATCACTTCATTAATCAGTGCTGAGGTTCCTCATACTAAGCCTGATAAGCACATGATTCAAGCTGCAAGCCTTCACTCTGAGTCTCAAAACTCAAGTGAACAACCTTCAGTGGACAGTTACCATCCCCAGCCTCTAGATTTAAACCAACCAATCCCTGACCTCTAATTCTATGATAATGAGGATATAGGATTAGTGAGTACCATGAGTCTCTCTTCTCCTCCCCTACTCAAGGAGAGATGAGTGCTCCTGATACCCTCATATCTAGCCCACATCATCCACCCCTAACTGGGTAGACTTCCCTGAACATGTTCAGGAGATCCATATGGAAGAGGCTCTCACTTTAAAAAGTGATTACATCATTAAGACCTCAACTATGGCAACTCAGCCCCTAACACTTCTCATGAAGCTGTCATGGAGCAGGGGAAATCCAGAAGCCGAGAACCAATATCTGGTGATGAGGGAGATAACTTTGGTTATGTTCTCTCATCCCCCCATGATTCTTCTGATGAAGATGAAGGGAGTCTACAACTAAGGGTGCAAGAACTATCCAAAACATGCACCTACTTAGTTTTAAAGGTAAGTCACCTGGAATCTCAGGTGGCTACCTTACAAAGGCAGGTCCTTAATCAACAACTTGAGATCACCGAGATCAAGGGAAAGTTAGCTGAGAGGCCTGCCAGGCATGTTGATCTGATTATCGGGACTCGATCAAAAACAATTTATTATATCGGTCTTAGCTACCTTTATTGTGTAAGGGTAAGTAAGGTCGTCTCCACAGGGATTATGTGGAAATTGTTTAACGATTGTAACTCTATTAACTAAGACACAAACTTTATACTTAAAGATTGAAATTTTGAATGAAATAATGAACACAATTGCAAAAAGCAAGAATCTTTGAAACGAATTTGATTAAATAATAAGAAACAATCACTTCCGGGTTTCCAATTCCGCAAGATCCACAATTGATACTTTCAAATTAGGGATTGTAAGAAACAATACTTCAAGATCTTAGCTTTTGATTAAAGTGGTAACAAAGGAACAATATTTTAAGACTCAATCATTCACAAAGTTACAAATTCACCTATATCACGTTGTCTACTTTTCTTAATGAGCTCACGATGCAAGAAAACCGAAAACTGATAATCAAGCACACAACTTTATTTATAAGTAAACCTTTTACCTTAATCAAAACATAAAACTTCATTCACTAATCAATTGTTCAATACAATAACCTAATCAAACATACCAATTGCCTCACTTGACAAGAATTGTACTCCCGAAAGCAATCAAGAAAGAACTAGCCCCTCATGGTCTTCATTGAATCTTCAATCTTGATTATATGATGATCAATGATGATTTGGTGTGTGTTGGGAAGCTTGAAAGCACCCAAAACACCTTGAATTTGCTAGATTTTAGCTGGGAAGAGTTATTCTTCGAGTTGGGGTTGGATAGGTTTAAGTAGACATCAAGATCCACAAAATCTGGGTGTTAGTTGAAGACAGGCGTATGATACGCCTAGGGTCGGCGTATCATACGCCCCCCTCAGCTTCCTACACCCAACTTCCTGTAATATTTGTCAAATACCCCCACTGATATGCTGCCCATACGCCGACCGACGTATTATACGCCCATACCCGATGTATGGTATGCCGGTATGCCTAATTTTGTGCCTTTTTGTAACTTTTGATGTCACATCTTTAGTCCTTGTAGTTTCGTGTTTGGTTCCTTATTCTCCAAAATAAGCCTCCTTTAGCTCCAATTACCTATAAATCAAAACACAAACAACTTGAAACTATTCCACCACAATCATGATATAAACTCAAGCATTTAGATCAATTAAACCTTGAATTATTACCACTCGATCACATCCCCACATTTAACCTTTTGTTTGACCTCAAACAAACTTATTTGCACAATTAACCTTACTTAATCAAACATGCTAAATTATCACAAGTTTGTATAAGTTAAGGTCCCGAGACATATTTAGTTTTAACTTTCATCATGTATGATTCACAACCCAACATGTAATACCACTTATGTTTTAAACTTAGAATCTTTAGTTGCCATAACTTTCACCTTTTCCTTCTAACATTCATGCATTCACATTCCTCACAATGAACACTCCTCTCGGTTTGTTTTATGGACTAGTGATTATATACTAGTATATCTGGAACTCTCAAACAAAGAATGTACCATTTTCAACATAAGCTCGTATGTTAATCATATCGCCATCAATTAACACAATATAACACATAAATCAAGAGGTCTTTCATGGGTTGTAATGTTAGGCTAAGGTTTAAGGTGGGATAGAATAGGGCTTTTTGAGTGGGTAATGATGAATGAAATCTAATTTAACATGCTAGACATCTTATTTATCAATCTCTATCACCTAGTTGCAATAATATCATCGAATTCTCATACTATTTTTGTTGCTTCATATTTTGGTCATTTTGACCTCATATTTAGCTTTTTTTTTCTCTTTTTTTCTTCTTCTTTTTCACATATTCATAAATAATTATACTATTATTGAACTATTACTGAAACGACACTTCTAAACATGTCATGGATTGGACTTCATCACCCTGATGTGCCATAAAACTGATGTGTCATGAAAAGGCTAAGGCTTTGTAGGCTTGTTGTGTTGAGTTATTCAAACGACAAGTTGGGGCTCAACATGCTATCTAAAGGAAAATTATCAAGTTATAGAATTCAACGAAAAAGGTTCAAACAAATGGTTCATTCCTAATGCCTCTATCATATTCATGTACATATTGGTTCATGATCTTGACAAGCATCAACTACACAAGTTCTAACTTAAATGCATATTATGGTTTCCCTCATTATGAAAAAAATATAAAGCAAATCAACATATGCTATGAATTGCTCAACTATGCTCAAATTCTCACCGAAACGGTGGGAAAGGGTTAAAAATGTGAAGCACATATGTCATCTACAATCCGGTTCGTTATGCCTTCTAATAATTCTACCTAATTTTATAAAAGCTTATGATGGGAGTGGCTAACTATAATTTCAAAACAAGCATGCCAAGGAATCTATACATGCATAAACAAGTGATAATTAACTATGTATAAAAAATAATTTTTAGGTCCCATGCATAATTTAAGCTTATTAGAAGATCAAATAGGTTCAATATTTTTCAATTCTTCCCTTATCCCCACACTTGAGATACATTGTCCTCAATGTATGAAAGTCACAATTGGTATTTTCATAACATAGGGAAGTAGATTCTTAAATTCATTCCTATTATTGCTAATCAAGGAAATTCATTGCGAAGGGAGACTAGTATGTCATATCCTAACATATGATCAATCAATTTCAACGAAATAACGAAAAGAATATTATTCAAAACCAAAGTAGTGGAAAGAGCACATGGACCTGATCACAATCATTATCAGAAGCATTCATCAACCGACTTGTGCCTCCCCACACTTGAGTGCTTACGTCTCGTGATTGACTATTAAAACAAAATAAAGCACACCAAAGAAACAAAAAAAACAAAGAAAAATAAAAGAATTAAAACTCACTTTCATAGGAATCACAGTTGCATTTAGCGTATGCAACAAGCCTTTAAACCCCTCGGTAGACCCGAGTGGACGAGTTGTAGTCTCGTGAGGGTTTCTAGTGAACACACCCACAAAATTCTTGGTTTGCCTCCTGTAAGCGCTAAGTTTTAGGTCTTCAGCCGGACCTTACCTGAGACCACTTATGGTGGTCGTATTGGGTGCTTCTCTCCAAATTTCTCTTTAAAGAGCCGTTTCTCCCGACTTGATAGTTTTTCTTGTCCGCGCCCGCATTGGTCAAACATCTCTTCTTTGACCCTTGAATGCACTTGATCTGGTGGTTTACCCATCTTTACCTTTCGTCTCAGATTCTCCTTCCTTAATGGCTCCACCTTTACACTTTCATCCTTTTCCACATTTTCAAGTTCAAACCTATCAGGGTCAAAACCATTTTTCTTGGTGATTTCCTCGCTAACATGTGAAATGTAAGGAGGAGCACACCGGTTAATAGCATCTGTTACAAAAATATCATTATTGAGTACATATGTAATTGATTTTGGAAAAACATAAAAGAACAACTTACGATTTTTGAATGTCATGTCTATAATTCCATCTCAGCAATTGATTTGAGTTTTAGTTGTTGCCAAGAATGGTCGACCTAAAATTACCTTTGGTTTCTCATTTGTCCTTACTGGTGCATAATCAAGTACACCATAAAGTCCACCGGATAGTAAAACTCTTCGAGCTTGATGATCACATCCTTAACCATCCCTCAGGGTTTTTTCCATGTCAAATCAGCAAGGACCACTATTTTATTAATTTCATGTAATGGACCAAAGTCATATTGGTCATATAGACTCCCCGAAAGGATGCTCACCCCAGCTCCATAATCCAAAAGTGCCATCTTGATTTTAAATTTCTCAACTTGATTGGGAATAATTGGTGTTCCCGGGTCACTTCCTTCTTCTTCATCTACTTCCTTATCGTTACCTACAACTACTTGAGGAGTAGAGGTTAAATCATAATCAATATATTCAGATTTAGGAACGATACCAACCGAATTGATGTGCACATTCTTTGAACTTGAAGCTTGATGTTGTGGGTTCTTTGTTGTATCACTTGGAAGCTTCCCTGGTTCTTGTTCAGACAATTGTTCAACTAATTGTCCAAGTTTCTTGGCAATGGCCTTATTGGTATTTTCTTGCACCTCTCTAAATTGCTTAAACTCTTTCATCTCCTTTGCAAGATCTTGAATTGCTGACAAAATTGCATTGTCATTGCCATTGTTAGTAGAAGCATCTTGTTGATGTTGCTGATTCCTTTGATTATATTGACCGCCCTATTGGTAGTTTCTTTGATTGTAGTTGTTCCTTTGATAACCTCCTTGATTGTATTCTTGTTGTTGGCCTTGATATTGGTTGCTTCCTTGATTTGGTACCTGAAAAGGAGGATTCAATTGATTAGTATTGTTACCATATCTAAGATTTGGGTGATTTCTAAGAACGAGATGATATGTGTTAGAATTCATATCATATGTCTTCTTTTCTCCTTGGCCTTGTAATTGATGTACACTTTCACTCTTCCCTAAATTCAAGTAGCATGTGACCGATGTATGGCCTATGTCATTGCACATGTCACACACTTCATAATCACTAGATATGTCTACCATGCCACTCTTTCCAACTTTAAGGCTTGTAATTTCTCGTTCTAGAACCGCAATTCTATCCATGGCCACATGATCATTCACCGTCTGCACGTTTGCACCCCTTGACCTCCGACTTGATTGTGCACGCTTCTTGGAGATTACACTCATCCTTTCAAGAATATCCCAATCATCATCCTCATGGTTTAAGGTGAACATTCCTGCACTTGTGGAATTTACATCTCTAGCATCCTTCGGTGATAGCCCATCATAGAATGCTGAAATCAACTCCCACTTAGCTATGCCATGATGTGGCAAGTTCTTAGCATCTCTTTGAATTGGTGAAAAGCTTCATGGAACTGTTCACCTGATTATTGTGTAAATCCCAGAATGGCTAGCCTTGCATCACTTGTCCTTTGGGAAGTATAGTATTCATCCAAGAATTGTTGTTGCATTTGTACCCATATATGAATACTTGCAGATGGTAGAGATAGGAACCATTGTTTGGCCATGTCTTTAAGGGTAAATTGGAATAGGACCAATTTAACTTCATCCGGTGAAAAGCCTTGGCCACCAATGGTGCTACATGATGCCCCAAATTCGGATATATGCAAATAGGGTTCTTTGGTTGCCATACCATGGAAGTGAGGGAGAATTCCCAAGCATTGTGGTCGGACTTCAAAAGCTCGTCCTCTTTGTGTTGGTGAAACTATAGGAGATGAATTGATGGCAATGGTGGGACGAAAGTGACTATCCACAACATGTGCTGATACATAGTGTTGCGCTCCTAGATTGGCAGGTATGCCATTAAATGGTTGACCTTCAACATTGTTGCGAATGGGTGGTTGAGCATAACCACCCTGATCCCGATTTGGTTGACGGTTTCAATAGCCCAGTTGGTTCCCATAATCTCTAAAATTGTATTGGTTTGGTCCATCCATGTCGAATTGATCTTCAATCCATTCTTCCACATAATTAGTATGGTGATTTCCTTCGACTGAAAACGAGTCCTCATTGCTATGATGGCTCCCTTCCACGTCATGCTGAAAACTTGGATTATGAACCCAGAAATTTGGCATCGGTTGGAAGTTCATGGGCGGAGGTTGGTTTTGAACACCTTGATTTACAGGATCGGCCCCTGAGGTTGAGGTTGCACTGGTTGTGGTTGAGGTAGAGGATCATCATGTGGAGGATACACGGGTAATGGAATATCTCCCAAAGGTTGGTTGGGTTGTGGTACCCCTTGGTTTTCTGGATTGTCCATCATTCTTGACTGGTTACTTTCGGGTGTTCTTGAAAGTCTGCTTAAAATCCGAGGAGCTGTTGCTGATGATGTACCTTCTTCTGATCTTGTTTGACCACAACTTTGAGAAGTCCTTAAAGTTGATGTTTTTTGAAACACACGATTCGCTCTTGTAGTCTTCTCTATTTCTGGATCAAATTGCAGTGGTGAGGTCCTTCCTGAAAATCTCGTATGCATTAACGTAGTAGCTACCTGCAAACAAGAAAACACAAAATACCTCGCGTAATAATGAACAATAAAAACAAATTAAAAGGAAAAAAAAAAAAGCAAATAAAAACTATTAAACACTAAGCGTACTAATTCCCTGGCAATGGCGCCATTTTGATCTGATTATCAAGACTCGATCAACAACAATTTATTATATCGGTCTTAGCTACCTTTATTGTGTAAGGGTAAGTAAGGTCGTCTCCACAGAAAATATATGGAAAGTGTTTAACGATTGTAACTCTATTAACTAAAAGACACAAACTTTATACTTAAAGATTGAAACTTTGAATGAAATAATGAACACAATTGCAAAAAGCAAGAATCTTTGAAACGAATTTGATTAAATAATAAGAAACAATCACTTCTGGGTTTTCGATTTCGCAAGATCCACAAATGATACTTTCAAATTAGGGTTTGTAAGAAACAATACTTCAAGATCTTAGCTTTTGATTAAAGTGGTAACAAAGGAACAATCTTTTAAGACTCGTTCATTCACAAAGTTACAAATTCACCTATATCACGTTGTCTACTTTTCTTAACGAGCTCATGATGCAAGGAAACCGAAAACTGATAATCAAGCACACAACTTTATTTATAAGTAAACCTTTTAACTTAATCAAAATATAAAACTTCATTCACTAATCCATTGTTCAATACAATAACCTAATCAAACATACCAATTGCCTCACTTGACAAGAATTGTACTGCCGAAAGCAATCAAGAAAGAAGTAGCCCCTCATGGTCTTCATTGAATCTTCAATGTTTATAATATGATGATCAATGATGATTTGTGTGTGTTAGGAAGCTTGAAAGCACCCAAAATCACCTTGAATTTGCAAGATTTCGGCTGGGAAGAGTTATACTTCGAGTTGGGGTTGGATAGGTTTAAGTAGACATCAAGATCCACAAAATCCGTGTGTTAGTTGAAGACCGGCTTATGATACGCCCAGGGTCGGCGTATCATATGCCCCTCTTAGCTTCCTACACCCAACTTTCTGTAATTTTTGTCAAATACGCCCACTGATACGCCGCCCATACGCCGATCGACGTATTATACGCCCATACCCGGCGTATGGTATGCCGGTATTCCTAAATTTGTGCCTTTTTTGTAACTTTTGATGTTTACATCTTTAGTCCTTGTAGTTTCGTGTTTGGCTCCTTATTCTCCAAAATAAGCCTCCTTTAGCTCCAATTACCTATAAATCAAAACACAAACAACTTGAAACTATTCCACCACAATCATGATGTAAAATCAAGCATTTAGATCAATTAAACCTTGAATTATTACCACTCGATCACATGTTCAATCAGGTCCAAAAGAACCTGTGGATGTGGTGGGCCTAACCTCTAGCTCACCTATGCAAGTGGGTGATGCTACCAAAAAGGGAGAGAAAGTCTTAACTATAATGCAGAACCTAAAAACATTGCCTAAAGTATGGACATTAAGGCTTCACCATTCTCATTTGTAGTTGTCCATACTCGACAACCTCCTTAGGCCCACATAGTGATTCAAAGCTTATTTGAGGAGGAAATACTAAGGGATATGTCTACCCCATCCTACCCTATTGATAACCCAATAGTAGGATGGAGGTATGACAATGATAGAAGAGCCCTGGTACTCTCTAGATCTTAGTGGCAACAAGAAGTGTTCAATTTTCAGACCCTGAGATACTATGAGAGTTTTCCTTTAATTGACATGCCACTTGCCAACCAAAGACATGAAAAGCAAGATGATAGATTGGCTGAGATGATCCAACTAAAGGTGCTTGAAGAGTTTAAAGAAGATCAAAGCTATACAGAAAGAGGCTTGCATGGAAAATTATTGGTTAACTGGATATTGAGGCAGAACCTAAGATTAGCTTCGAAGGGGAAACCTCAGTTGAAAGCCTAGTAGTAGAACCTGTCAACCTTAAGACTGAATCTGCTTCAACACCTAGTACCCTCAGTGAGACACTAGCTGGTGAAGGTGTCTCACAACCTCTCCCTGGCCAGAGCTCAAGTGCAGCAAGTCAAGAAGGCCAAAGCTCTCTCCACCCTGAGTCACAAAGGCCAGTGATTGACAAAGGGAAGAGGATTCTCACCTCTGAGAAGATTCAGGATGAGAAAAGGGAGAGGAATAGAAAGTCAAGGGGAGAGAGAACAAGAGAGACCCCAAGCTTTATACAAGCTGCAATCAGGGCTGCCCCTAGGCCAAACACTAAGAAAAATGAGTTAAGGGCAACTAGATTGAATTATCTGGGGTCTAGAAACAACAACATTTATGAAATAATCTATCTTCCCTTGGATGAGTTGAATGAACTGGTTAATACTGAAGTGTCAAAAGAGAGGAAGGAGGCTGAGGCTGCAGAATTGCTCCTTAAAAAATAGAAGAAAGAAAAAGAAAAAGACTATATAAAGCCCCTGTCCTCTCTCCAGTTCAAGAAAGTCCTAAAGTAGAGACTATGCCAGTTGAACAGGAAACTCAGATAGGTAGGGAACAAGATAGATAAAAGATGATAAACTACCTGTGTAACACCCTGAATTTTATTAAAAAGAAGAGAAAATAAAAGTATAAAGGAAGAAATATGGAATAATACAAGTTAAAGGACTAAAGTTGTGCAAGATGCAAATTTTAAAATAATAGTGTTTAAAAGAGTAGGTATGGCCACCCACTACATTGCCATACCCATCTTCTCGGCTAAAAAAGGAAAAAAGAAGAAAAGTTCACGATTTTAGAGAGAGAAGAAGCTGAAATCTTCTTAAAGGTGAGTTTTCTTGGGTTAATGTTCGGTTTCAACAGAATTTTCAGCTTCTAGGCCGAGATTTATGGTGCTAAGTGCTTGATTTCATGGGTTTTAGGAGCTGAATTTGTAGGTGGACGTGTGTTGCTCAAAGGTTGCTTCAGGTGAGTTTCTAGATCCCCTCTTTTTACTAGTTTTCAAAGTGTTTAGGGCTATTATGCATACCGAGCAAAAGATTTTTGATGTAACCGTGAATTTTCAGCATGTTGTTCGACTATGCCCTATTGATGCTTGTTTTAAGAGGTTGTTAATATGTTAGGTTTGATGTTTAGCATGATCTAGTGTTTGTAGCGTGGTAGATTTATGTTAAGATATGCTAGATCGATGTTTGGAGGTTGTTTGTAGAATTTGTTATATTTCAGGTTGTTAGTCATGCGCCTAGATTGTTTCCATGCTCCTAACTGAGCCCATGCGCCTAAGTGTGGCTCATGCGCCCAAACAGTTGCCCATGCGCCCAGAGAGCCCAAGCGCCTAAGCATTGGCCATGCGCCCCAACAGTTGCCCATGCGCCCAGATTATTTTCATACGCCCAAACAGTTGTCCATGCGCCCAGAAGAATGCCCATGCACCTAAGGCTCATGCGCCCAAGTAGTGCCCATGCGCCCAGAGTTGCTCATGCACCTAAGTGTTCATGTGCCCCAGCAGTGCCCATGCGCCTAAACAGGGCTCATACGCCTGCATAGTGGTAATGCGCCTAGGCTGTTTTCCTTTGAATTTTTATGCTCATGAGCCTGAGATGTCCAACTGCTCTCCATTATGGACTTAGGGTTTTCTGAGGATTTTATGAGGTAGTTAGTTGAGATAGGTTCTGTTGTTATGTGATGGCTTGGTCTTGGTGTGTTATGCATGTTGGTGTGATGTGTTATCTTTCCATGTTTAACGGTTTTCTAAATGTATGTATTATGTTATGTAATACGTTATGTTGTATGTTATGAATTTACGTGGTATGATGTATGAATGTATGTAAAGTATTATGTAATGAAAGTGGAAGATAACGAATGATAAGTATGGAAATAATGGATGATGAGATCCTTGTCGCGTACCCCGGTACTGTGTCAGTCTTCGAACACGAGTCGGGGGTTTGTTTACAGGCCCCGGCACAGTATCAGCTTTCGAGCATGAGTCGGGGGTATTGCGTTAGACAGGATGGCATGAGATGAGGTCTTGTTGCTCGCCCCGGTACTGTGCTAGCCTTCGGGCACGAGTCGGGGGTTTGTTTACAGGCCCCGGCATAGTATCAGCTTTCGAGCACGAGTCGGGGGTGTTGCACACGAGATGGGATCCTTGTCGCGTACCCGGTACTGTGTCACTCTTTGAACACGAGTCAGGGGGTTTGTTTACAGGCCCCGGCATAGTATCAGCTTTCGAGCACGAGTCGGGGGTATTGCATGAGACAGGATCTGGATGATGGTAAAAGATGTAATGAGTAATAATGATGAACGATGAAGAAGATAATAATAATTATTATCAATGTGTACGTTTGATGTGTGATCATGATCGAAAGTAAAATGTTGTTTTAACGAAAGTAAAGTATTTTATTTATAAAACTAGAACTCACTCAACGTCGCTGACTTTTGTATGCATAATAGTTGGCAGGTATTTTGTTGATGTTGAGGAGTTGCAGGCATGGATGCATAAGCTACTGGGGACGTTTTGAGGCTGGCATCCACATTTTTTAATATGATGTTGTATTTTGAAATGTAAATGAATGATGTAGCGTAATGATATGTTTTAAATTATTAATGAAAGTTTTAAATTCCGCTGCAAAAATAATGTATGTTTTAAATATTTTATGCGATGACGGTCCAGCTGTAAGCGTCCCGGGAATGGGGCCTTACAAGTTGGTATTAGAGCCAAAGTTTAAGAGAATTGGGTAAGTATTTTCAAAACCTAAACTTAAACTGAGAATGGGACACGAAAAAGAAAGGGATGCCAGTCCTAGTAGCTACGTGCCTGCAGGTAAAGGTTTTACGTAAATGTTTTATGTAAGTTAATTAAAAAGGGAATTATGTGCGCGTGTTATGTGGTTTATGTGCTTTTTTGTAGATTTAGATACTGATGTTGTCAGGATAGAAAATGCTTGGGGAATGAAGAGCAAAGTAAATGGCTAATCATAACTGGCCACTGTGATTAGGGACTTACTATACTTGACATAATCTGAGCTATTACCTTGAATGACCGTGTTGGTATTTCAATCTTATAGTGTTTAGATAGCTGGCGGTAGGTCTTCTGAGGCTTCGCGAGGTGGAGGTCGGGGTGGACGTGGTGTTAGACCGCGTGTCACGAGGAGCAGGGCTAAGACTGCTGAGACGGGTCCTGAAGAGCCAGAGCTCCTTCACCAGGTTGGTGAGGATGAGAGTGCTAATCTAAGAGCCTCAATGAAGGAGGCGGTGGTTGAGAAGGTTCATCAGGTCATGCAGACGATTTTGCCGACTGTAGTGACCGACGTTATTAGAGCTGTGAGGGAGGATGAAAAGAAAGAGAAGGAGGAGAGGAGGAGGATCGTTGGGAGAGGTTATGGTGAAGGGGAGCAACCAGAGACTGAGATGGTTGTCTCTAGTTATGATGAGGAGGAGGAAGCGGTGCAGGAAACCGCCAAGGGGTGTAACTATGGGGCATTCCAGAGATGCATGCCCCCAACTTTTGATGGGAATAGAAGTGCTTCTGCTGCTCATCATTGGGTGAGGGAGATGGAGGTGGTACTGGACATTAGCGAGTGCCGCGAGTATCAGAAGGTGAAGTTCGCTACCCACTCATTTGTGGATTCAGCCTTGTGGATTCAGCCTTGTGCTGGTGGGACAACATTGTTCAAGCCGAGGGTACCAGGGTAATCGGGAGGATGAGATGGAATGAGCTGAAGAGGTTGGTAATTTAGGAGTTTTGTCCTCATAGAGAGCTTGACAAAGTTGAGAGAGAGTTCCTACAGTTGGAGGCGGGAACGATAACGCACCAATAGTATACAACGAAGTTCAACGAGATGGTAAGGCTGGTTCCAGATCAGGTGATGCCTGTTTCACGAAAGATCAAGAGGTACATTCAAGGTCTGCCGGCAGATATCCACAGATATCTGATCGCTGCCCGGCCAGGTACATTTAGGTCGGTGGTCGACCTAGCGGGGAGGTTGTATGACGAGCGAGGGCGGTGGCGATGGTGGATGTAGAAAGGAAGCGGGACAATTTGAGTAATGGAAATGGAAGGCGGGATAATGATGATGGATTTATGGCTGGAGGTAAGACGATGAGGGTCGATGATCGAAAAATGGTAACGGGGAGGGAAGAAGCATGTAAGAAGTGTGGTAGAGGCCACGAGGGGGAGTGCAAGTGGGGATTGAACATCTGCTTCCAGTGTAGGAAAGAGGGCCACAGGGCAAGGGATTGTCATATGGCTAGATGTTACAGATGTGGTGAGACTGTACACATGAGCAGAGACTGCAAGAAGTCGAGGGCAGAGAGCTCCGGGGCAAGGAAGGGGAGCAGAGGATGAAGGTCAGAGCATTCGTTATGATTGGGAGGAGGCTAGAGCGGACTCCGACATGACGTCAGGTACGTTTCTGGTAACTTAAATTGTGCATCTGTGCTTTGATTATGGTGCTAGTAGTAGTTTCATTCCTGCTGCCTTCTGTGATAAGTTGCATGTTAGGAGTAGGAAGGTCGGTGAGCCCTTCGATAAATTGCTATTGGTAAGTCCACTAGGTTGCCTGATGCCCTAGAGGATTGTACGATAGAATTAGAAGAGCACGTGTTCCTGCTAGACTGTTCTGGACAAATGTAGGTTGATTGATACGTGCCTTGGGTAGAATTGGCTAGTAGCCTATGAGGCAAACACCGAGTGTTACAAGAAGGTGGTTTGATCAACTGCGCCCGACAAGAGTTCGGTGCCAACCTACGGCGATGGAGTAATGATGAATGCCTCTTCTGGGAAAGGGGATCATCCGATTCCGAAAGCAAGGGAAGCTAATACCGAGGTGTATAGGGCTTTTCCTAATCATCGCCCGAATAGGAGGGATGGTCTACAGGTTGGAGCTACCCGATAAGTTAAGTGGAATTCATCCGACGTTCCATGTATCTCATCTGAGGAAGTGCTCAATCGAGGAGGATATTGTAGTGCCACTAGGGAATACCGAGATGGACGAACGACTCAACCACGTGGAACAACCGGTGGCCATTACTGATAGAAGGGAGAGATGGGCTAAGGAGAAGGGTGGTTTCATTTGTGCAAGTACAGGGGAGCCCAGAAGGGGTCTAAGCCCACGTATAAGATCAAGGAAGAGATGAGACAGCATTACCCGCAACTGTTCGAGAAGCGACAGGTTTTGAGGAAGAAACCTGTATAAGGGGGGTGGACTTGTAACACCCCGAATTTTATTAAAAAGAAGAGAAAATAAAAGTATAAAGAAAGAAATGAGGAATAACACAAGTTGAAGGACTAAAGTTGTGCAAGATGCAAACTTTAAAATAATAGTGTTTAAAAGAGTGGGTATGGCCGCCCACTACATTGCCATACCCATCTTTTAGGCTGAAAAAGGAAGAAAGAAGAAAAGTTCACGGTTTTAGAGAGAGAAGAAGCTGAAATCTTCTTGAATGTGAGTTTTCTTGGGTTAATGTTCGGTTTCAACCGAATTTTCAGCTTCTAGGCCGAGATTTGTGGTGCTACGTGCTTGATTTCGTGGGTTTTAGGAGCTGAATTTGCAGGTGGAGGTGTGTTTCTCGAAGGTTGCTTTAGGTGAGTTTCTAGATCCCCTCTTTTTACTGGTTTTCAAAGTGTTTAGGGCTATTATGCATACCGAGCAAAAGATTTTTGATGTAACCATGAATTTTCAGCATGTTGTTCGACTATGCCCTGTTGATGCTTGTTTTAAGAGGTTGTTAATATGTTAGGTTTGATGTTTAGCATGATCTAGTGTTTGTAGCGTGGTAGATTTATGTTAAGATATGCTAGATCGATGTTTGGGGGTTGTTTGTAGAATTTGTTATATTTCAGGTTGTTGGTCATGCGCCCAGATTGTTTCCATGCTCCTAACTGAGCCCATGCGCCTAAGTGTGGCTCATGTGCCCAAACAGTTGCCCATGCGCCCAGAGAGCCCATGCGCCTAAGTGTTGGCCATGCACCCCAACAGTTGCCCATGCGCCCAGATTATTTTCATACGCCCAAACAGTTGTCCATGCGCCCAGAAGAATGCCCATGCACCTAAGTATGGCTCATGCGCCCAAGCAGTGCCCATGCGCCCAGAGTTGCTCATGCGCCTAAGTGTTCATGCGCCCCAGCAGTGCCCATGCGCCTAAGGGCTCATACGCCTGCATAGTGGTAATGCGCCTAGGCTGTTTTCCTTAGAATTTTTATGCTCATGTGCCTGAGATGTCCAACTGCTCTTCATTTTGGACTTAGGGTTTTCTGAGGATTTTATGAGGTAGTTGGTTGAGATAGGTTCTGTTGTGATGTGATGGCTTGGTCTTGGTGTGTTATGCATATTGGTGTGATGTGTTATCTTTCCATGTTTAACGGTTTTCTAAATGTATGTATTATGTTATGTAATACGTTATGTTGTATGTTATGACTTTATATGGTATGATGTATGAATGTATGTAAAGTATTATGTAATGAAAGTGGAAGATAACGAATGATAAGTATGGAAATAACGGATGATGAGATCCTTGTCGCGTACGCCGGTACTGTGGTAGTCTTCGGACACGAGTCGGGGTTTGTTTACAGGCCCTGGCACAGTATCAGCTTTCGAGCGTGAGTCGGGGGTATTGCATTAGACAGGATGGCATGAGATGAGGTCTTGTTGCTCGCCCCTGTACTGTGCCAGCCTTCGGGCACGAGTCGAGGGTTTGTTTACAGGCCCCGACATAGTATCAGCTTTCGAGCACGAGTCGGGGGTGTTGCACACGAGATGGGATCCTTGTCGCGTACCCTGGTACTGTGTCAGTCTTCGAACACGAGTCAAGGGTTTGTTCCCCGGCACAGTATCAGCTTTCAAGCACGAGTCGGGGGTTTTGCATGAGACAGGATCTGGATGATGGTAAAAGATGTAATGAGTAATAACGATGAACGATGACGAAGATAATAATAATTATTATCAATGTGTATGTATGATGTGTGATCATGATCGAAAGTAAAGTGTTGTTTTAACGAAAGTAAAGTATTTTATTTATAAAACTAGAACTCACTCAACGTCCCTGACTTTTGTATGCATAATAGTTGGAAGGTATTTTGGTGATGCTGAGGAGTTGTAGGCATGGATGCATAAGCTACTGGGGATGTTTTGAGGCTGGCATCCACATTTTTTAATATGATGTTGTATTTCAAAATGTAAACGAATGATGTAACATAATGATATGTTTTAAATTATTACTGAAAGTTTTAATTCCGCTGCAAAAATAATGTATGTTTTAAATATTTTATGCGAAGACGGTCCAGCTGTAAGCGTCCCAGGAACGGGGCCTTACAACCTGAGTGCCACAGGTCTCTATCAGACAGCAGACCTACTTCCCTTGTCATATGAGTATATTGAGTTTGAGTACCTCAAACAGCTAGAGCAAGACGTGTTAAAAGAAAAGAAAGCTACTAAGAGGAAGATGAGGGAAGAGGCCGCTAAGTCAAGAGCCACCATCAGAGCCAATCTAAAGAAGTCTACTGATCGAATGAAGATAGTGAGCTTCTCAAAGCTGTATGGGTTCTTCGAAAGAAGACTTGGTCCAATGACTCTATCCACTATGGATGAGCACATTAGAGTGATCAAGCAGAAGATTAAGCAGGGTGAGCTGGTAGACTTGCATTCTCCACCAAGTCAGGCTGCACCTGAAGCTGAGGTCAAGGTTGAACCCCAAGAGACAACACAACCTGGACTTAGTGCTGCATCTCATCTAGCTTCATCTTCTGACCCATAACAGGGTCCTGAACCTTCTCCTTCTGAACCTGTGAAGGAAAAGGATCCAACTAAGAAGGATAAAGAAGGAACATCTGGTACTCAAGACCAACCTTCTCAATTCAAATATAGAAAGAGGAAGAGAATGGCCATCAGGAGGGACAAGAAGAAGAAGAAGAAATCCAAGGCATCCACCTCTATACCTTAGGATGGGTCAGAACATCCTAAGAGTGAACAAGAAGAGGCTACTCAATCAACTCCACTTCAAGTAGAGCCTTTTGCTGCTAAGAGATCCATCTTGTCTTGGGCTTTCTCTACAAACCCAGATAGATGGTATGTCATAAGAGATCAAGGTGGTCAAGACATATACTTCTGGCAAAATATGCTTGACCTTACTCTACATGATCTCTTTGACATGAGGAGATACTTTGAGAGTCTAAGAAATCCGAATCAACTGATGAAGAAGTGAATGGTCCTGATTCTGATGAGGACTGTCAACAAATGAATATCAAGACTCAAAGTCATCCTCAAGTTTTGGTAGCATCAGCCTAAGGGAAGTTTGTAAGAGTTAATTTAGAGGCTAATGCAACCAAAGTTCTCTCAGCATGCATACTTAAGTACAAAGAAAATTACTTTGGAAGATTTGACAAAAAGCACTAAGAAATTCTCTAAGTGTCAAATATTTTGAAGACAATGACCATTTCTTCCAAATCCAAAGATGAAGTCTTTCGAAGCTTCAAGACAAAGTCTTCCAAAGCCAAGAGACTGCTTTTTTCTGAAGACAGAGAAGACATGCTTTCTCTGACATGCTTTTGACAAAAGCTGAACAACTTTTCGCTACCATCTCTAAAGACTCACCAACTTATACAAGATGGTGATATCTCTATACTTTTGTCAACTGTAGATTAAGGTATTAGAGTCTATAACTTTCTACTTTGTACTTTTATGCTTTTTGTAATAGATAAGGATGTGAGCTATGGCATGTCATAGTCACTACTCAAAAGGCAATCTGCCTTTTGACTTTACATTGATCTTGTTGTCTAGATTAGTATTCCAGCTGGCCTTTAAAGTATGGCCAGCTGTAGGATGTAGTATAAAGTATCTCAGGTACAGTCCTTAGGACTAAGCCTTGTAAGAACTGTAAAACACTTGAGAACAATATACATCATTCTTGAAAACCAAATGCTTGTGTTTTGCTTGTGTTCTTACCTTTGTTCATTGTTTCATTTACCGGTTCCCTATTTGTTCTGTTAAGTGTTGTTTGCTCTCTCCAAACTTATGTAACTGTTGCATTACCCTTCTTTAACGGTCCTACATACTATGAGATAGAAAGCCTATACATAATCACCCATTTTGTTTTACGTATGTTTTGGTTAAAAAGACAAAGATTACTTAATGTAGGCATCCGATAATCTCCTTCTAACTAACGTGGACGAAATGGTTAATGTTTACATGAACAATCGCCCCCGACGTGATAGGCGTCATACTTCTCGCATAAGTCCATAAGGGTAATAATAATTGATAGTCGTTATTGCTTAAGAAGTAAAGAATGACGCCAAACTTTTGAATCTGTGAGTGAAAAAATATATATGATTCATGCTCAATTATCTCAAATTATCGATAATGATATAACAATTGATCAATTCTGACCTCGAAATCAAATCAACGAATCGGTGCTCAAAAGTCCCTCACGAGTCTTTGTTTTTTTATCTTGGTTTAATGTTGAAATAAGTTTTAATTCGATCAATTTACCCATTTTACTTAGCCCATGGTGTCGGAGGTTTGGTGGACTAGGTGCTATGCTTTTAAATTTAGATTTTGTGAGAACATGTATTGTATTTTAGCAAAAGAAAAGAAAAGGAGAGAATGAAGCATGGATATGATTTTTAACCAAAATGTCATTCTCTTATTTTTTTTTCTACCAGGCCACATGTCGCTATCTTCTTTCTTTTTATTTTTCTTAGACAAAATATATTTTTATTTGAACATTTACCTTATATGTAAAGAGATACAGTCAGGGTAAGCTTTTTACTAACTTAGTTAATAATTTTAAACAAAACTAGGCTCCAATTAAATAGTTGATCGACCTCTAATATCTTCAGATCTTATGATTGTCTTCGTGTCGTCAACCTAGCCTAACCAAAAATGATCTAACGCGTCTACACCAACATAACATTATCCCTTTAAGATTTTGCTTGTCTTCAAAATCGTGAAAGAGGCCCGACCCAAAATGGGTCGAACACCTACACCAGCATAACATGAACTCCTTAAAGATTTTTCTAAACCTTTTGTGTTCTTTTGTTTTCACTTTATCATTAGAAAGGGAGTTAAAAGTGGCCAAAAAAATCCATCAAACCTTATCCCATAATTACTATCACTTATAATTTTATTAATATTAGAGCATTTACAACCCATTCTTTATCTTTATCTTTATAATTACATTAAAAATCATTATTTTTTATCTTTTCTTTTTTTCTCTCTTTTTTTTAATTAAATAATATTTTTTATACATTTATCATTATATTTTCTCTCTCCTCCACTCACAACTACTTTCAATAAATATTAAAAATTTAATAAAGTTGAACAGTGTTTTAACAAATATAAAAATTAACAGTAACATGTTCTTTATCATCCACTCACGACCATTTATAATTCGCATTCACAAATTGTGAAGGCATAAGTTTTCCAAAGACTGCAACCTCTATCGCTTTGATTGGGCCTTTGGTCTCAATTTTCAACACATACTTTAAGATGTATAAGTCAGCAACCACCAATACCTCTCAAATTGCCGTTTCTTTTGAATTTCCCCATTTTCTTAAGTTCTTTGATAGTTTAAAAAAATTAAAATGTTTCTGTTTTTATAAATGGCTTTTATGCTACTTAGTGATTTTGAACGTACCGTTACACATTGACATTTTCTTATTTACGCTTTAATATAGATTATGCAAAATTGACTCGCAAATAACAGGGTTTTTTGTACTATACGTTTTCATTGTAGTGGAGGGCGGGTTGAATTTTACTCTTTGATTACTCTAATCATATGTGACCTATACTACTTTTTTACATAAAGTGTTATGTTTTAAACTAATTATTTATCTTATTTAATAACAATATGGATATATTGTTACGATGTTCTTCTTTTTATCTACGTTATATCGGTAAAACATAATTATTTTCTAACCGAGAGACACAGATATCTAGCCACATACTTTACCATACTAATGTCATCGTCACAATACGTGTATTGAAGTTCACAAACACGCTGCATCGCGCGGTCTATCGCGCGGTCTACACTTCTAGTTGTAACCTAAGAACACAATATAATAGAATATTAAAATGTTATCACATTTTATAAAAGTTCCATATGGTCTCAATAGACAGAAAAAGAATTGACGCACAACATATTATACTAGTAATTCAAGAAGAACATTATAATAATCATTATATGTACTTAAAGCATGAGACATATTGTTTATATAAATTTTATTTGGAACGGCATTTTAAACTACCACTAATACCAAGTGAGCCTTGCTAAAATGAGATGTCAACCATCATACTGATTTTAACGCTTCAAACCTGAAACATCCAAAACACCATCAATAAGGAAACTCACCACTGTGAGAAAACCTTTTAAGTCATGTTTAAACCAAAAACCTAAAATATTTAAACCCAAACCATCACACTCATGACATTAGTCTAGAAGGCCATTGGCATATATTGTTTATATGTTATGGTTAAGGGTAAGATTGTGAAGCTTATGAGAATGTATCATATTTTACTCATGTTTTTTATATATGTAGGAGAAGTTTACTATACAAAATGTTATTTCAGTGTGAAGCGTACGAAGTTATCACGCAATAAGAAGCGTAACAGGTGGAATTATAACACGAGTGTAACTCAGATGTGTTCTTTCTTCAATAGTTGCTCTTTTATCAACACAATTAGAGTAAATTGTAGTATGTCTATTTTCACTTTAAGCCCTTAGAATCAGCACCAGAAGTCTGCACCCCTTCAAATCCAACATTTCTACACAACAACCCTTGAACGTACTTCTTTTCACATGACAAACAACCAACTCTTCCATTTTACTCTACAAAATAAGGAGCAAACTAATCAATACAACAAATAAAGTATATTTAGTAATTGAATTGATAAACTAGTATATAGCTCTCCGCGTTACGGCGGGGGCATAAAACCGTACCAAGTAGCACCAATGTCACACCACCGGTAGCGACCATCAACACCGGAAAACTCGTATTAAAAAAGAAATAAAAACAAAAAAAATAAAATCAAACGGAAAGTAGATGTAAAAACATTAAACCACGCACGTGAAACGTAAAACATTAAAAACATAACCAAGTCGATCTAGGACCTTCAAGTCCCGACGGGGATGTTAAACGGAAAAAATAAGCGTAACAATGTTAAACCACACTTGCACATTACGGAATGCTAACTCTTAAAATTTTGATCGTAAATCAAAAAATTATAAAAGATGAAAAGTATTAGAAACTAAAGTTAAAAGTAAAAAATTATAGGGATTAAATTGTGAAATGTGTAAAAGTATTGGAAATAAAACAAAAGATTAAAAGAAAAAAAGACATGTACAATCTTTTATGCACATTATATAACAATTAATATATCCATAAGTTGATAATTAGTAATATTTAACTACGTAGATATATTTTTAACAGTTAGCCATGTGTTACTTTAGTTAAATAAATTGATTGACTGGATTGAAAGAATGACTAGAACTCTAAGCTACCTCATTAGATGATAATATTGGTTGGAATTTACCTAACTTAACGTCTATTGACATATAGGTGTTGGAACTTTTAGAACTCATAAAACTCACATCTAATCATCTTTGATTTCCTCTAAAGATTATCATTTGGTCGAATCCTCTGATAAATGGATAGGTTACATCAGAAGAATGCATACTAAGAATCCCTTGATGAGTCATCTGAATACTATTAGCTGATCATGTTCCCCTAATCAATGGATAAGATCATCTGATGTGATGCAATTCCATTAAAAGCTTCAATTGAGCAACTAATTTTTTTGATAAGGAACCATTAAATTTTTTACCAAAGTAGCTGAAGATTTCTTTGAACCTCATCAATAATATGTCCCACTAAAGTGTAAATCTATTATAATTATTATTTTTTTATTTAGTGTGAGTCATTATTAATGACAGCAGCACAATCCAATCAAATTGCGAAGTTTGTCACAATAATTTTGAGGGAATTACATATTTTCCTTGTTAACTTGTAAAATTATGTATTTCTTTAAAAACAGAAGTTTTCAAAACATAAGATACAATGGTTTTGAAGTATGTATATAATTTTTCAAGTTTCAAAGGAGATATATGAAATTACCTTATTTATTTTCCTTATAGTTTGTGAATAAATTCTGAGATATCTAGTGTGTAATTGTAAAAGGATCGAGAGATTTGTCAAATGAAAGCTTGCATTTGTAATTGAACATTGATGATTATTAAAATCACTGATGAGTTTCTTCATGAGTTAATCTTGTTGTTTAATTACTTTCCGGTTAGATTTCAATCCCACTACATGTATGCTTTGTTTACATCAAATTAATCGATATGAGCTAGTATTTCGATCCTAACAATAGGACTATACCAACACAAATGAAAGCACTCAAGCTAAAAAGCTAACGTGTCACTTCTAACTAACTTTTAAAACATATATATTATAGTCTTATGTATAAACTCATAATATTTAAATACTGTGTGTCATGCGTGATTGACTTGTCATTCGGAGATGATGACGCCATGGGGTGTTAGGGTGTTGTTGACGTACACCCCTAAGATTAAGGTAGAGGACATATAAAAGTTGTGGAATGACAACAATGAGGTATTTAGGTCTAATAATCTTGAAAGAAAACATGAGGCGATTATCATAACATAAATTTGAGCTCGTTAAACATACTAAGTTTTATATGAGGCTTAAACTCAAGTTCAAGCTTTTCAAACTTGTCTTATTTTGAGTTTTGCCACCTATACCAAGTAGCTAACTAGCAAACCTAGTTGTTTACATCGAATATAACTAAGTACATAACCAGAGATGAGCCAATAAATTTTTTGTCTAACGGTTCAAAAGAAATGACAAAAATTTTATCTTTTTTGCAGGTACAGTGTTCAAATACAGTGTTCAAACCTTATTGATGTTACTAACTTGTTACTATTAAATTAACTTTTCTTTAGTTAAAAAAAAAAAAAAAAAAAAAAAAAAAAAAAAAAAAAAAAAAAAAACCATAACCGAAGATGAATGGATGATGGGTTGTGACACTAAGAATTCCAATGTTTGAGAGTTTGGGTTATCATGACCATGACAAACATACCCTCCAACGTTTGTGCTTCCACATAACAACAATTTGTAAAATATCCAGGGGCAAATCCGGGAAACAAGCAAAGAAATCTCTACAACGGGCCTTATCTCTTACAAGAGGTGAATTGGAACCTCAAAATCTTTTAAAACCTCATTTGCAGGCCAAAGCTTCCATCTTTACACACACCCATCAAAATCTTGAAATCATCAATCACATATTTTACCCTACAAACAATGTCCACTGTATTGAATTGCATCCCTCTTACTTCCTCCAATACCCCAAGCAAACCAGGTAGTACTCTCTCTCCTCTCTCTATATATATCTATATGTGTGTGGTGTTTGAATGTGGATTAGGGTTGTCAAGATTGTTAATTCATACTTTTTAGTGATTATTAATTAACTTAAATATGTTGCCTGAGGTTAAAATTACCTATTTTGAGTACATAAATAGTTGTGATTAGATATCCAGACACCCCGTAAAACTAATTGTTTTGAATTGGGTAGAATTTATAATTT
Organism: Flaveria sonorensis; assembly: GCA_025506505.1. Taxonomy (NCBI): domain Eukaryota; kingdom Viridiplantae; phylum Streptophyta; class Magnoliopsida; order Asterales; family Asteraceae; genus Flaveria; species Flaveria sonorensis. Next base: position 46,532,414 of record CM046426.1, on the reverse strand, counting down.
GGGTGTTTTCTTCATTTGAATTCTGGTTGTAACCATTGTTTTGACAACTATGGTTGCAATCTTTTGATAACTTACATTTTCAAGAATTAATGTAAATTTGGTAATTGGAATCAGCTTGGTGTTTGTTTAATTTTGGAATTGACAATAGAGAATGCATATTTAAACACTCCCTATGTGTGTAAATGTGTGTTTTTGAGTGTGTGTTGGTTGGTATATGCACCCATAACCCATTATTGAATACTTTGCAAAAGAGCAAGATGATATATAGGGGTACATTCAATCTGGTTCTAGTGTTGAGTAGGAGCCATGAGAATCGTATCAGCATGTGTACAAGAAAGAGCTACATAATCGCTTTACTGATTACAGTTAAAACAATATATACGCATGTTTATGTGATAATCATGATTCTCTGACTAAAATTGGTTCTATAGTGAACAACCTTCGATGTATATTTGTGCAAGTATAACTTCTGTGTATATGTATGAAAAAGTTTCCTTGGGAAATTGTTTAGTGGGATACTCGGATGTAGCATTTGATTGATGATAATGTTGCAGGGCTTATTGGTGGAAATGCTCCAAAAGTGATTTTCGTCAATGTTTCAACTAATCATAAATCAAAATGTGAAAGATTTCAAGCTTTGGAAGTCAAGGTATGACTTATTTTCGATCACTATTTATGTTGAATTCATAACAAGCACCTGCAAAATTTTGTTTAAATTCAATGTTGTTGCTGTTTTCACTGGAAAATCAATAAATTGGTGTCCAGTGAGCTATAATATGCGTGTTAAAATGCAAAAACTCAAGAACTAAAAAGTCAACATTGCACATTTAAGGAAACTCTAGCCTGCAAAAGTCAAATATTTGACCTTTAAAGTGTAGAACGAGTTGAACTTTAGCTTTAAAAATCGAAATATGACCTGTTAAGTGTTAATCCTAAAAGCTTCATGTTATTTTCTTTGTTTGGAATTCTTTTATTGTACAACAATAACGTTGAAGATCTTATTCTCAAGATCTTATTATATAGTTGTTGTATGGTTTTGTTAATGATTTCTTGTGAATTTTAGTTCCAAACAAAATGTGTTTGTAAATTGTTTCATCTCATAAGACTTCTACCATATTAATTGAAACAAAAATGAGAAAATGCACCTTGGTTTTGTATTGCGGTTTTTGACTTTGACTTTTTTTATCAGGCTTCAGCAGATGGTGCGAAAACCAACACCACTTTGAAAAGCTTAGTTTGTGAAAGTTGTGAGGGAAACGGTAAGCTAACAAGTTTGTGAATGACCTCCAAGATGATTGCAAAAGTTGACAATTTATATTATACAAAATAGATGTTTGACCTCATATCAAGTATTCCTTTGATTTTAACAAGTCAAACTATTTTACTTTGCATTTTGATTTTTCACATAAGGTTATAGTTTTGTGGCTCTAGAACTTCATTAAATGCTCAAACTTTTTCTATGGTTTGACTTGAGGCCAAATTTCTTTGTTACGACTATAACTTGTCATCGAATTTGACCATAAAAGTAATTTGTTTGACTCGAAACAGTCCATTGTAAAAGTGTGTGTGATTGATCTTTTGTGCTTTATTAGGTAAAATACTGTGTACAAAATGCCATGGAGCTGGAGTGAACACAGAAGATCACTTCAACGGACGGTTCAAAGCCGGTGGATTGTGCTGGCTCTGCAGGTTTATTGTGCTCATATTTATTAATCTTATTTTAATTTTTAGCAAGCAAAATTCATATTGTCTCAAACCCAAACTGGGATTTTCTTTTATTAACTTGAAATCAAGATTGCAAAGATTTGATCTTTTTATGTCATTACTCATTTGTCATTCCCAATTTGCGGTTATAAACTGCATACGTGTGTATGAAAATACGAGTATACAAGTTCTTTCTAACCAACTGTTGTTTGCATGATATGCAGAGGTAAAAAAGAGATTCTTTGTGGTGGTTGCAATGGTGCTGGATATGCAGGTGGATTCATGAGCACTGCAGATGAATAGAAAACATCTTGTAATGATGCTCGATACATCAGGTTTGTTTGTTTTGTACGTTGTCGGCTAGTAACTACGAACCACCGCCACCTTACGCCTTGTAGTTGTGGTGTTTCAACCACACATATACTATCTTTTGTTTGATTTCTTTCGATTTTGTATTCGAATTCTTAAGGTTGTGAAATTGCACCTACAGACTGTACTTCTTGTGGCTAAACTCCTTTCCTTAGTGGGATTAATGTTTCTTTAAACCACACTTCTATTTCTAAATTAAACCAGGGGTATTTGCATTTACATTTTGGAAATAATTATTTGATTATTATGACTTCAAGGTGCGATAAACTGTTTTAATTTTAAGAGTCAAAAGACTGTTTGGAGAAGACCAGGGTTCAAATCTTGGCAAGAGGTAAATTAGGAGTTGGTGTAGTTTAGGTGTAACATCAGATGAGTGTGTGAGTTGTTAACCGATTTACTCTCTGTTGGGTTAATCTGATGGATTGTAGATTTGAGTCATTGGTTACGGGTCATGGAGCTAATGCTAAGTTTTGGTTAGATGAGTCATTAGGAAATTTATTTTAGTCATGGGTTTTATGGTTTTAATGAGTCATAGGCAAGGTTTTTTTGTTGAGTCAGGGTCAGGTACAAGGGTAGGGGTTTTAGTTGGTAGTTTTCTTTTGTTCTAGTTGCATGAGTCTCCTTTTTAAATGTAAGGTTACAAGAGCATAAATGTTAATGATTTTTCAAGTAGTAAATCAAAATCTCTCCACCTTTAAAAATTGCAAAACACAAGTATGAAACCAACGATTGTATCAGAGCCCTATGCACATACCATGAGATTGTAGGACGAAGTAAGGGTTGATCGACAGAAATAAGTCGAGATCTATGTGTATCGAGGAAGCAACATGGTAGGAAACTGTAATTTGTGTGGTGGCGTGTGACAAAAAGGAACTTGGGTGGTTCGGCAAATCCAGTAGAGGAGACAACTTGGGTGGTGAGAGTTATCGGAGGCCTATGTAACCTAGGAAAAAAAAAACAAAGTTGAAATAAGAATTGAAATGAGATGTAACTGAATGTTAAAAAAGAAGTCATTGGATTTTAATAATTCCAACTTTTATTGATTGGTCGGGATTAATCCAAATTAAGAAATGTTTACAGACACTTTCAACTTTGAGTTTATTTTCCTTCAACGATCCCTTGCTAATTGAAAGTTAACCCCTTTTGAGTTAACGCCCGGGATTGATCCCAACTTAAAAAATGTTTACCCAAAATATATGAAAACATTACTTGATTTAAATGATCATGATTAAGTCTTGCCTTGACTATTATGCCTTGTCTAATAGTCAGGAACAACTCAAAACATGGTTGAACTCTTCGGTGTCAATATAATATATAACTAGGGATAAATGTCGTGTGTTGCCGCAACTTTACTTTGTTCACGATCGCGTTTAAGTTGATACGTTGCTCCACTTTTGTGCAATGTATATTTTGGGTATATTTATGATTATGTATTTAAATTATATATCTAATTATTCAAGAGAGAGATGGTAAAAAACAAGTGAGGATAGATAAATGAACTATTGTGTATTAATTTTATCGAAGCGATTGGCGTTCTTAATGAGTGTAACTAAGTATTCAAATATCTAAAAAAAACATGTCATATTTTTTTAAATCTATTTTTTCAAAACTCAAAACTGCTTAGTCGATGTAGTTGTATATAAGAATGGTTGTCACACCAAAGCAACAATCATGCAATCTTTTTGCGTCATCATAACAGCCTTATATCTTAACAAAATGCATTGTAGCCACGAACAAGTAAATTTAACATTCAACAATTTCGGATAAGCAAAGGCTCACCATCATCAAACCAAGCAACAACCTGACAATCATCATCAAAATCTAGTGATCTAGCAATATATTTCTCTTAAATGAGCCAAGTTGTATTGTCATCGAGCCATATAACCGAATAAATACCATTTTGATTTTCAATGAGAATGCTTAACATTTTTTAAACTTGCAGTCTATATTAGACAGCATGACAATTTGCAATACAATATTCAGTACACATACGTAAACAAACACGATCTCATATTAGGAAACCCTAGCCATGATCAGCAGCCGATAATGAAAACACATCTCAGATGAACAAACACATCTCAAATGAGGATACACCAACATCATCATTGATAAAGATACCGGAAAACCTTAACAAGTTCTAAGATGAAACCCTAGCTAAACACAAGGTATAAAGCAGTTTTAGAGCCTGTCTAAAATATTGACACACGAAATTATATCAAAAGGGGATAATCAGAGGTATGAAAGCGTCAAAAAACACAGATAATAAATCAGATTAAAGCAAGCCGCTATCATAAAAGAGGATGGCATAACGCATTGGATTATACAGAGCCCTTGCTAAACAGAGGTAATGAAGTATCAGATGTAAGTTAGGCACTACCATCGACCCCATCCAACAGGAATCAGCAACGACGACAAACTTATCCCATAAAACCCTAACCATAATCGAGTGGCGACAATGAAAACCCCCAAAATACAAAGAGGAAAATAGAGAACAAATAGGAGGCCACATCACATGCGACACTTGAAGGGTCGACGAACGCAATGATGACAATGGGCACATCCCTCTTCTCCATCTTTGATTCTCTGTGTACTTTCTCTCTCTATAAAGTTTTTAAATTCTTTGAATTATGTAGTCATTTGATAGTTTCGTCAAGTATCATGCTCAATCAATAACCAGACCATGACACAACATACAAAAACATTTTATTCAAGAAATATGGAGCACGAGTTTCTTCACTTATGCACATAAATACAAATTTTTTACAAAATATAATGGACAAATGGCCATTGATACATATTACAAAATAATATATTTTCGCCCCGTAAATGACAAGGAAATTAGTATTAGTAATTATTATTATTCCGACTTGTTGTTTGTAAATACGAGCCTCGATCGAAGTAGACCCACTCTGATTGAACTTTGATCCCCTCGTTGATCTCCGTCAATTAAGCCCTGATACAATCAAACAACAACGGTTAAGACATCATAGAGGAGGAAGTCTCCCTGTAACAACCCTTCCGCGTGAGAATAAATAACTGGAAATTTAAGTATGGGGTTGAGGGAGAAAACAAAGAGTTTTAGAGTGTGTTAATGCATTGAAAAATCGTTCCCCTTTACTTATATTTATAGTGATCTATGATGTATGCTTCTATGTCATGCATGATAATAGAAGCCGTTCCAAAAGAGTTTGTTACATCATTAGGTCCTACGCCTCAGCGTTTGAGGGTGTGCTCAATCAACGGTAGAGATTGATGATAATTATACTCTCCTGGATGTGTGACACGTGTCATCTATTACCGCGGGTCGGGTGTTCAGGTTTTAATTTTGTTTATTTGGGTCGGGTCCAGGTTTGTGTCAAAATCCAGAACCCTACGTCTACATTGTTATAACAAGATAATCAGTTCAAAACATATGTTACCATGAAGACTACCATTCTCAATATAGATTATTTGATATACATAAAACACAAGTTTATTTTTTACGCGTAAGTAGTAAAATGTTATAAAACAGAAAAGATCAAACCTTTTTTGTTCAGTGCATAAGAAAAAATAAATCATTACAAATTAAAACAACAAAGAGACGTTTAAAAACCTTCTTTTATAATATAATCAAAAGAAAATTGCATAAATAGTCTCTTTGATTTAACCAGATTGCATTTTGATCCTCAAATTTTAAAAAGTGTAAAATTAGTCTAAACTTTTCTGTACTCATTGCATTTTTTGTCCCTAACATTAAATTCCTTTAATTTTTATGCATTTTGCAAAAGTTTGAACTAACTTTTAAATTTAATTTTAAAAACCAAAATTGCAATGTTCATATAAAAGTTTGAACTAACTTTGTAAATTTTAAAAATTTGAGGACTAAATTTACAACAACTACGCAAAAGTTTGAACTAACTTTGCAATTTTCAAAGTCTAGGGACTAAACAAACAATATGATCAAACCACAGGAACCATTTATGCAATTTTCTCTATAATCAATTTTAAAACGCACATCCAAAGACCCTAACCAAGCCACACACTTACAGGACACAAAATGGTGGTTCATTGGTCCTTAAAAAGTATGTCATTTAAGAACTTGGTGCACATGTTTTATTCACATTAGTGTTCAACATTTGATATAAAAGTGCAAATTATGCACAAGATAGTAACAGCTACAAGTCAATACATATATAGCCACAAACACATTTACGACAATATCAAACGAAGGATTTCGCCTGAGAATTTGAACGATTTCTCTGTTTCTTCAAGACAATGATTCTTCTCTTCTCTAGTCCAGTTCTGGTTTACATCATAACAAACTTGTTAGAATTATGCTTTTGAAACTGCTACTTATTTGAATTCAAGGGTGTATGCCTATGGATCATTTATTAAAACTAGGGGTGTCAATTTTTGGGTTTGCGGGTTTAAGGTTAGTGGGTTGAATTCTTGAACTTGAACATGAACCCGACCCATATATTTGTTCGTGTCAGAGAGTCAGAGACTTGAACTCTAACCAGGACACACTTAAAGTCATGTAACCTGTACACGACCCTTTTATCTAAATGAGTCGGTTGTAAACAAGTTACAATCACATTGCAAGTGTTAAACATGTTGGAGAGATGTAATAAATGGGTTAAATGAGTAAACTCAAACATGACCCATTTATTAAATAGGTTAGATATGAAAACTCCAAACCTGATTATCTTTGTAACAAGTCAGAATATTTATCCCTAATTAGAACTATGCATCTTCTTATGGTGTTTTGATACATGACTACTAGTCAAAACTGTTTATCTGATTATTTGTGAGTAGAATAACTTGTTTTGAATAAGCAATCAAGATTCAAGAATTGCTTATTTCAGCATAAATAATCACAAACAATCAAATTTGATGTATTTATGACTTGCATATTTCATTGCTAATCCTGCAAGTTAACTTTTTTTACATGAAAGTCAAATTATCATTGGAGGTTGTAAATTAGTCGAGTCGACTTGAAAAACTGAAAGTGTCTTACCTCAGCGACGGCATTCAACTTGCCCCTAACGTTCTGTAAAAGTTGGGAAAGATCACCGTCCCATTTGTAGAACTCCAATTCCTTGCCATTCAGTATCTTCTCAGCTACCTATAATCAGAATGTGTGAAATATAATCAGAATGACTTGCATATGAACCCATGGGCCACACTTGGGCTAAATGTAAAATGGGTTTGGGTCGACCTGCAGCCCCAGTTTTTTTGTATTGAAAACTTTTCATGCATATAATTAATGCCTTGAAGTATGATAACATAACCTCTTATTACAATAATAGCCTAAGTTTTGTAATAAAATAGTTGGAAGGTTGTAAGCATCAAAGATATGGTATCGACAACTTTGGATCAGTTGAAACATATTCTACTCATTCCCTGTGTAATTTTTTTTTCTGGTTTGACCCGTTTGAGCCTCAAAAAAGGAAAGTTCACCATGATCACTCTTTGGGTAACAAACCATATACTTAGAGCACCAAAGTTCCCCTTTGAAGTCGAATGAGAAAAAGCTAAAAATTCAATTAAGCAGGTGATAGTTGAATAATATTTATATGTATAAACCTCCTAAATTAAAGATTAGGCCATCATTGTAACAATATAGTTTTTTAACATACTAATTACCTGTAAGAATAAAAAAAAAAGAGTATACATGTTGATCCATTCACCCCCACCCCTTAAAAAAGAAAAAAGAAAAGCTTGAAACTTTAAGAATAAAGTAACAAATAAAGGGATATCCAAAGGACCAAAGAACCTCGGTGGACCAGGATACCCTACTGTGAATGAGCCGTATGAACCTCACAAAAGCGAAGAGATACTTTGTGTTATTGCGTATGAACCATGTCGTCAATTTTTACAATAAATTTTCTTAATAAAAAATATTCATCAAGAAATGAGATTGCTAACCTTTCTCCCTATCATCCGACCACCAGCAGAGTGAGCGAAGTAGGTGTTGTAGAAATGACAAATAAATGCTTGTGGATCTTTCTTTGATAATTCTTCAACATAAGCCGAATAATTGAGCCCGGGAGATGAAGGTTCGGGTATAGAATAGCCCCGTTCTTTAAACCAGGCCAAATCTTTGGCCAGACTTTCGGACCTTTCCAATCCAGTGTTTCTAAATTCAGCATCTGCAACAAAATAGCCAAGAAACAAAAATGACTTGGAGCGTGTGAGATCACAAACAGCTAAAGGTAGAAAAATGAGTAGGTCAGACGAGTTGGATAAACAGGTCAAAATGAGTAGTTTTGGAATTGAAACCAAACACTTCTTGTCTAAAACCATGTATGAATTTATGAATAGAGGTTTATATCTAAATTAGTAGCTGTAGACAACAAGATCATAGGCACATACTCATTAAACTTGTCTAAGCAATTCATAGCAGAATTAGAACACTCAAGCAGCATAAATAAACAAACATCATCACCACACAAGACCAAAAATCTTGATTCCAAAATATATATTTTTTTAAAACTAGATTGTAAAAACTGCTTTGACCACAAAATCTAACTTCCAAAATATGGGGTAGTAGAGATCACAAGCAGAACTGAAAACAAACACCCAATAAACATGTATAGTACATGCTTTCACATGATAGAACACTTTTCTGTAGAATTTGAGTGATTATGCTTCAAATTCACCAAATGACTATGACCATATACTTCAAATACATATTAAGAAGGAGAAATTTGAGTGATTACACAACAGTTTTAATAATAGATTCCTTTTAAAATAAAACCTAAAAAATTTAGTTTTCTTCATCCCACAATGTAAAGAAATTTGGCATTGGCAAGGGAGATGTCTATGAAGGAGCGACGAGTTAAAACAATAAACCATAAGATGTGCTTGGCCAGTGGCTAAGAAAACAAGGGCTAGCCTAGTGCTGCCTTGCCTGGGGCTGATGAATAATCATTTCAAAACTAGTGTACACAAAGATTGTTACATCACTCCACACAACACATATTTCACCTAGTATTACACAATTATGTGCCTAAACTACAAAAGAATCTAACAATCACCAAAATCATCATGACACAATTCAATTCATTAACAAAAGTAAAACATGAACATAATTAACATCAACAACTCACAAAAAGCATGACTAATTCGTACCCTTTTCAACCAACACTCCATAACCACAAGCTTATTACTTATACCTCAATCAAGTAACCAAACACTTAAAACACAAAAACTTACATTCAGGGAAATCAGCCTTCTCAACAATCTTCTCAAGAGTATCATAAACCAACTTACTGTCAACCAAAAATTTCAAGTATCCATCAATGGTGGGTTCCCATTTGGGCAAAGGTTTCTCTTGAGCCTCTTTCTCCCCTTCTTTCGCTTGATCTTTAGTATGCAACTTCATCGCCACAAACCTCATCTCCTCCACAAACCCTTTACCCTCACCGGGGTACCTCTTCTTCGACTTCTCCTCCGCCGCCGCCGTCCCCGCCGCTGCCAGCACCACCACCGTCGTCTTCTTCGGCTTCAAAACAAAAAGATTCAAACTTTGGGTAGGTTTTGAGATAGGTGTCATCAAGAAAGAAGTTTCAGAGGTGGATATGAATTGGGGTTTCTTTAAAAACAGTTGGGTTTGTGAAATTGAAGGTATTGACGCCATTTTTGAGGCGAAAAGCTGTGTGTTCATGTTGGATTCTTGAAATGATGACTCAAGATAAGGGTAAATATGATTTAGGGTGAATACAAAGATTGAATTTTGAGGGTTTGATTGGAGTGTGCGGGTTTGTTGAAGATGAAGATGAGAATACAATATTTGATTATGAAACTAATGGTGATTTCGAGAAAGAAAGAGAAGCTTGTGGGTTTCTGAGAGGAAGAACATGAATGAATGTATGGACTCCGTATGGCTGTATCGAAATGGGCACAATTTCTCGTCTAAGTTTGGATAAAATCTTTAAATTATGTATTGAGAGATGAACAACTGCCTTAAGATAGGGGATTTTGTCCGCTTGCTTCTTACATGGTGATTGTAATTTTTGGTATTTATTCTTTAACCAAGAAAAGTGTTAAGTGGTGTTTCTTCTCGTGAGGTTACAGATCAAGTTTTGACGTAAATAATTAGTAGAGACGTTTTTATAGTATAAATAACTAAAGCAACAACTTTAGGTCTCTAATTTTTAAGGGTTCTTAAAATTAAAAAGAAAAAAAATTATTTTTATCTATATTTTAAGTTGATAATATATGTGATAATCTAATCAATATTTGTGTTTTAAGAGATAAATGAGATGAAGGTTTATTGAGATCAATTAACGAAACTTGATTTATCCAAGTCAACGTATGAAACTTGGTTTATCAAAAGTTTACTTTTAACGTCTTTTGTTAGGTTGATCAATATTAAATTATCTTTTGGAGTTAATCATCTAATCTACTAACTATTATTGTCTGAATTGTTTTTATTTAGTATTGTTCTTTCGTTGATTTAATTTATTATTTTCTGTTTTGATTTTAATCTATATTTGCAATTGATTTTTCTATTTATTTTAATATAATGCTGCTTGTTTATCAATTAATCAGCTCTTTTGCAATTGATTTTGTGTCAGTTAATTAAGTTGTTTTCTACCTTAAGTTGTTTTTGTCAAAATATATACAATTTTGTTTATGTCGTCTGTTTAAGGCCCAAGTTCTTAATAATAATATATAGACGAATGCTCCAAATCTTATTTTATTTTAGGCTTCTTGAAATGTTAAGTCCACCTTAATAGCGAGTGTAAATTTAAGAGTAAATTTAAAGTTTGTGAGTTGACTAAATTTGTAGTTTTATTAATTTTAAAGGTAGTGGTTATACTAAAAATGATGTTTAATCTAAAAATGTTAAGAAGGATTGTGGGCTTGACACGTATTTTTTTATTGTTTTAAAGTGCAGTGTATTTTGGTTATCGTGTCAGATATATCAGCTCATTATGCTTTATATGTTTATTATATCATATATTTTACATCATTTGTTACGTGTTTTAAGCATTTATGTTTTATATTTTAGATCATTTATGTTATTTTTGTCATTATTTTTATAGATTATAAACTTGTTATCTACCATTGTGTTTACAATTAGAAATACATAATGACATACTTTCATCAATGTATTTTTCAAAACTCATAGTGTTGAAGATAACCCAATGTGTTATTTTTGTTATTTATTTTTTAGTAGATTATATAAACTTGATATCTATCATTGTGTTTTACCATTAGAAGTATATAATAATGTATTTCACGCATATATTTTTCAAAACTCATAGTGTTCAAAATAACATAATAACGATAAAAAGGAATAATGATACATTGTGTTATTTGGTCATTGTTATTAATGTAGTAGATTAATTAGTTGTTAATTTATTATTGTGTTTTACATATTAGAGATACATATAATAATGATATTTCATCATTATATTTTTTAAAATTCATCATTTTAGAAAAATATAATAGTATTAAAAAAAACACAATAACAAACAAAGATACACAATAAACGGCACTAAAGACACAATAACGAGAAATAAGCTTAATAACGTTAATTTTTTCTAATCTTTTTATATAACAATACTGTACTCATTTTAAAGATAAAAAACGCTTGTTTTTTTGTGTAATTTTTATAAAAAAAATAATGTCGTACACATAAGTTATGGACGTTTTAAAAAAATGAAGGAACTTGTAAAAAGTCAATAAAAATTACTATTCTTAAAATACACCTTTAACAAATGTTTTCTTATAATTTTGATCTCAACTATTAGTTAATGAAATGGATGGTTGAGATTAATTATTACACTTTTTAGTTTTAAAAGAATTTATATATAAACCCGATCCATTTAATACATGGTTATATAAACTATATTCTTTATTTGTTATCCCGTAACGTATCATGGTATATAAAGGATGAAATTTTATATAAAATAAATGGCTAGAAAGATGACTTTAAATTTTAATATAACATGATGTTTGGTTTAACATAACCAAATGTTTATATAAAGTCTTATGCTAGAAACGTAATGATAGCATCTTGAAGCGTCTATAAACAATGCAAAATATAAAAAAAATTGAAAAAAATTAAGAAACATAAAAATATATGGTATCGCATTTTTAAAAACCAGCATTGACTTTATCCATGTGAAAGCGACATAAAACATATAAATAGAGTAATACTTATTTACATTTATGTGTTTTGATATATGCTATTGAGTGAATCCAAAGATCGATATAGGAATTATCAGATTTGATTTTAACAAGTATTGATCGCGGAATTACTAATATTTGCTGTTTAATTTATTAATGAACTTGAAACCGATAATAATAAACAAACCACGATCGCTCAATAATTAAAATAAATCGATTGTAATGCTTCTTCTGTTATTGATTCTATTGTTATGATTGTTATATGATCTGATGTTACTTGATCGTATGTTAATCATCCTCTTTTACATGTTCTTGATCTCTTGTTATATAGAAATCTTATTTGTTCCTAAAACATTGCTAATCTTTCGCTATCCTGGTGCTATAATTAAGCTAACTTCCTATAGCTATCCGAATCCTTACCACATTTATCGGTATAGGAGTTCGTGATTTACAATGAAATAAATACAAATAATATTGTTGATGTGATGTGGTATCTTCGCTTGAATTATATGTCTTTCACCACCATTAATGTTGTTGTTCTGCCACGTTGACTTGTTGACTTTCTGTTGACTACTTGATGATGCGAAATCATACAAGTGTTAAACAGTCTTCCGTAGGAAGTTCTTCTTCCGCAGGACCTTTGTCTTCCGCAGGAACACTTAGTCTTCATTGCTTGTTCTTCAGTGATTGTGCTTTCGCAGGAGTTCTTGTACTTGTTCTTCAGCAGCAAGTCCTCCTTCAGTAGCTTTCTTTAATCTTGCTCAGCTGAAGTTGTTCTTCCGTATGAGATCTACGGGTGTACACTTCAGTTGTACTCCTGAGAACATCCATGGAAGAATACTTATTCATCCGCAGTTTGTTCTAACACTTAGTCAATTTTTCTAATCGACCAAGTCTGATGTTTACTGCAATCATTCACATATCAACACATATATTATGAGATACATTATAAATTAATGCAGTATAGTATATCATGCGATTTATAAACTCAAAATGTAATCAATGCATTATATTATATCATCAAAACTATAATTACAAAGAGTGATTACAAGAGTTTGATCTATCATCTAAACCTATACATGAGATCTATACCTAACAATACTCCCCCTTAGGTTTAGACTCTAGTAATCATGGGTTTAGGTCTTTCAGTTCTTGCACTCTTGCCAAAATCTTTATGTTGAAGTAATTCACGGCATTCTTTTGATCTTCATATTTGTACTTGATCTGTCGTCTTCCCATTCTCTTTAAAGTTTTGTATTTCAAGCCCAGGATATCCTCTTCAGTGGTGAGTGTTGCAACAACACTATTATTAGACACCACCTCCAATTCATCCTGATTTGAAATCCTTAGTTATGTTATGTTCTTGATCTCTATTCCCATTAACTGCCCATCCTCAAACTTTCTTCTTTTATGCGCCTTAGCATGTAGTTTGTCTATGACTTGAATCAGATGAACATACAGGCACAGGTCATTTTGAGCAGTTTGGTCATTCAACTTTGGGAAGAATTTGTCATGTAAGTATGATGTGTAGCTTGGGTACAGGAGTTTGATCTCCATAGGGTCAAATAGCCTTATGCTTGAGGCTTTCTTCTGGGGATCATTCCTCTGCAGCACCAACTCTTTAGTCTTTCAACATAACCCTATTCAGTGATAGGGAAAGAGAACTGATTTCCCTCAATCACTTTTATAGCTGCATTGGCCATGTCATCATATTCAGTTTTTTGTTTAAATTCAGCATCAACAAGTTGAGAACTAGAATGAGACCTTCTCTGACTTCTTCTCCTGTGCTCAGCATCTACTCTTTTCGCTTCTTTGAGCACATCCCCTTTGAACTTGTGACTCAGCTTGGCCACAAGTCCAGAGAAGTCTCTACCTCTTGGACTGATTGGGTAGTTAGTGATAGGAGTGTTTTGCAAAGTGGTTAGATCAGCATCTGGTAGTGTGAGAATGGTTTCCACTAAGGGAAAGTATTGGACCATACCAGATGCTCTCTTAATCATAGCATAATCCCAGTCTGAGTCAAATTTCCATGCTATTATCTTGTTTTCTTCTGCTGCACTTGGAGTTGTCATCAGATCAAAAAGTCAAATTAAAGAAGTCTTCTGTTCAGTGATCTCTCTGAAAGTAGTGCCCAGAGGCCAGATCTTGTTAGGAATCATATCCCTTGGTTCTCTTATCATTTGTTCAGTTCCTCTGTGCATGTCTTTGACTTCAACTACAGTTGGCTCAGCAGGAGTTTGATCAGATTGATGTTGATGAGCAGGATTGGGAGCCCCAGTCCTGAACTTCACTCCTGTGTTCAGCTCAGTATTCATCACATATTCCATCATTCTTCTGAGCTCACCAACTGTTCTTCCCTTGAGTTCATGCTGCTCATAATTGTGACTTTGTAACCAACAGATCATGTTGTATCTTGTCAGTTTGGCTGTGTCACATTGTCCCAACTCCTTTCTGATCTTCTCCATTGCCTTGAACTTGGAGAAGGTTTCATAGTTGCATACAGGGAGCATCATTCTGACAGCATCAAACTCTTTCAGTGTTTGAATCAACTCAGACATGTTCATCTTCTCCACCATGTCATAGGGAAAGCCATTATTAATTAGGTCCATGAACATGGCAGGGTGAGGTCTTTCTTCTAGAATGTCTTTTATTGTTATCAATTCATCATCTTTAACTTCTTTAGCCACTTTAGCAGGCTCTTCTTTTGTCAGTTCTTCCCATTCTGCATCACTGTCTTCTTTACTTTGTTTCACTGGGGCTAAATGCTCTGGCGAATCCAGTTTTATTCTTTTTGGTGATTCACCAGCAACATCAGTTGTTTTCCCCAGGCATTTCCTTTTTCTGTTGTAAGTGATCATGGTTGACTCATTTTTGATCAATTCAGCTTCAGATAACTTCTTCTTTAACCTCTTAATCTTATGATCTTTGGCTTTTAGAAGTTCTGTCTATTCAGCCAGTAACTCATGAAGTGCATCAATTACTTCATTGTCCATCTCCTTTTCTTCTCTTAGCCTTACTAATCTCCCTTCTAGGCTATTGATGGTGGCTTCTTTCACAGATACAAGCTCATCCTTCTTACTTAACTCCTCCTTCAATCTCCTTAGTTTTGCTAGTTTCTTATTCCCCTTGAGGATCAGTTTATTATACTCAGCTACCAAGTAGCCTTTGCTTACATCTATCTCTTCTTCTCTCAAATCCTTCTCAACATAAGTTATGATGTCAACGTAAGTACCCTCTCCTTGTTCAACTTCCTCATCCACATCCTCCTTTTCAACTTCTATACAGATCTCCTTTGTATCTTCATCATTGATAGCATCATAAACATCCTCATCTTGGTTGAGTTCCTCGGTTGGTATTGGGCTATCAATGGGTTCAGTGGGTGTAGGTGAGGTGGTTGGTTCTATAGGTGTTGGTGAAGTGATTGGTTCAGTAAGTGTTGGTGAGGCAATTAGTTCAGTTAGTGTAGGTGAGGGAGTTGGTTCAGTTTGACTTGGATGTGTAGGTGTTTGAGTGAGTGAGGGTGAGATGGGCTCTATAGCACCAGTGTGTATTGATGACTGAGATTGAGCTGGTGTACAGGGTTGAGTATGTTCACGGGAAGGTGAATCTAGTTGAGCGGGTGGTGATTGTGTCAAATCGATCATAGGTGTTGGTGGTTGAGACTGAGGTTGTTTAGGGGATTGAGTTGGTGGGGTGTGATGTTATGGTTCCTCAGCCCATAGAAGTTCCGGTGGTATGTCCTCTGTCTCATCTAGGACATGGGCGAACATCTCTACATCTCCTCCTTGGTATTGCCCAGTTAGTTTGTTGAGGAGTGATCTTCCCAGGTGAGTTTGCACGCATACATCACCATCTCATCCAATGTTTGGCAGCTGAGCATTGATGATGAGTTGCAGGAATCTTGGGACATGTACATCTTATTCTCTTTATGCACATGTATGTGATCATATAGGCAGTTGAGGATGTACTTGGAGTAGTTGTACTTTCTCCCCACAAATATCCCTATGATTCTGGAAGAGATATGCCTGGAGAATCTATCCAACCCTAACTTCCGGTTGGATATACACTTTAGATAAGTGTGGCATAAGAATCGGTACGGTTTGCTCAGCCTCCCCTTCTTGATCTCACCATTGCGGTAGTCACCGTCGTAGCCCATCAAACCAAAAACTCTCTGAATGTATTCATGATCAAATACATCAGGATGGCCTTCTTCTGAGTCTCCGAGCTTGAGAACTCTCCTGATGGTCTGCTCATCAATCCTCAGTTGATGAACGCTAATGGACGCATGAATTACTTTTTCGTCCCCTTCTTCCTCTATCAATGCAGACTCCCAGAAGTCCATCATATGTGACAGATAGATAATGGGGTCCGTAGTTAGTGCATACATGAGTCTTGTTCTTCTCAGGTATCTTATAATGTCTCTGCATTCATCCTCCACATCTGGATTCAGAAAAGCACAGACATTGTGGTCTTTTACGAACCGATTAGCCATAATGGTAGCAATGTTTGAGTAGTGTTTAGTGTAGAAGATGAAGAAAGAGGTTTTGGAAGAAAGGATTTCTAGGTCAGAAAGTGTTTTTGGGAGTGAATAGAGAATCCAAAGGTCAAGATGCCCTTTTATACTTTTCCAGGCTGTTTAACTCTTATTTTAATGACGTGGGACCCATTTACCCTTTTTACCCTTCCAAGGTTATCTGGATAATTAATATCTACGTAAGTAATTAACACTTATGCAAGGCAGATATTTGGTTTTAGATCTTCCGTAGAATATCTACGGAAGTCAAAGATTGTTTAATCCTGTCTTCCGTAGAGCATCTACGGAAGACACAAATTGTGATCCGAAGGTTAATTTGCTTCTGAAGATAATTTTGATTAACTATCTTCCGAAGGAAATTTTCTTCCGCAGATAACATTATGATAAAGTTTCTGTGTATGAATTAACATATAGTCAATCCATTTGTTGTTTGCTGTTGGACCTTATGACTTTGCTTCATGGTAATTATGTAAAAATAATTGCACACTTTAGATATCCTGCAACCAAGTTAGTGCTCAAGTTTCAATTTTCTTCATATTATTATGTTAAAATCAGTTAAAATCAGTTTCATGCTTTGACTACTCCCCCTAAATTTATGATTAATCATAAACTTATGTATTTATCAAAAATTTATAAGAAAAGAGCATGAACAACAGTTAGTCTATCCGACTGATAATCATAGAGAAAAGAAGTGTTGGTTAAAGTTTGTTACAGGCAAATATATGATAATCAAAGAAGAGTGTAAATTCAACTGTTCATCTTGTTTATCATTTTTTGGTAAGAATTAAAGAGAAACAAAGATGAACGCATCATTGAAGTTGCGAGAAAGTTAGTCCCCCTGAACGTAATCAAGTTATCACTTTATCACACTTAAACCATGTTCCGTAGAGTATAAGCTCTATCTTAAGATTTTCTTTGAAATCTTATTAATGCTAAGATGGTTTGGTTGCTCCTTGAATTTAATATACAGTTGATCACTTTGGATTCTTTTAGAGCAGTTCCTTTTTGGAACATTTGATGATCAGCATCAGGTCACCAGGTCTTTACTCACGTAAAACAGGGGTGCCCTTTGACCCAGGTCTTTGCTCACGCAAAACAAAGGGTCATGATGCGTAAAGATAGAGGTTATACGGTGTTGCAACATAGTAAGTGTGCGTGGGTGATGAACATGATCACATCCTGAGAAGACTTACTTGTGTGCTCCTGACAATGACTTGTCCACACTAAGTCATCTTAGCGTTATGTTACGCATGACATATGTTAGTTTCCACTCAAGCTGAACCTATTTACACATCCAACACATCTGATCATTAGTTAGTTGGTGAGTTGAAAGCAGGGATATATGTCAAGTTATAGTGTACTATCATATCCTTAGTATATCAACTGCCTTATGTAGTTGTTTGTTTTGATAATGTGTGTGCCTTTCTCATATGATTACAAGTAATGGACAAATATTTCTGTTGTTGTTGTGATCTAATCTAAGTTGAGCATGCCTAAGGACTTAATTAAGAAATTAAATCTAACTGAATCAAAGGCTTTAGTGAACAAATCAGCAAGTTGATTTGTTGTGTCCACTTTGATCAACTTGATTAGACCTTTTTCTGAACAGTCTGTCAGAAAATGGTATCTGATTTCAATGTGTTTAGTTTTACTATGTTGTACTTGATTAGCAGTGATGAACATAGCAGCTGAGTTATCTATGTAAATTGGAGTTTGAAGAAAATTGTAACCATAGTCAAGTAATTGGTTTTGCAACCATAGAAGCTGAGAGCAACCAGCTGAAACAGCTATGTACTCAGCCTCAGCTGTGGATACTAAAACATTAGTCTGCTTTTTGCACTGCCAAGAAACAAGTCTTGGTCTAATGAATTGACAACCTCCATTGTTGATATTCTGTTATTGTTGCATCCTCCAAAGTCAGTGTTTGAGTAAGAGTACAGTTTGAAGTCTCCTTCTTTGAGATACCACAGTCCAAGTGCTGGTTTCCGTTTGAGATATCTGAAAATTCTTTTCACTGCATTCAAGTGTGACTCCTTTAGGTCGGCTTGATACCTAGCACAAACACACACAACAAACATTATGTCAGGTCTACTGGTAGTTAAGTACATTAATGATCCTATCATAGATCTATATAATCTTTGGTCAATAGACTTCCCTGTTGGATCTAGTACTATTTTCTTTATTGTTGATGTTGGTATTTTGCATGATGAAGGCTCAGCAAGGTTGAATTTCTTCAAGATTTGAAGCACATATTTCTCTTGATTGATGAAGATGCCATCTTGTTTCTGATGTACTTGTAGACCCAGGAAGAAACATAATTCTCCTATGGAACTCATTTGAAATTCAGATTGCATCAAAGCTTCAAAATCTTCACACAATCTCTTGTTGGTTGATCCAAATATGATGTCATCAACATATATTTAGACAACTAAGAGATCTTGATGTTCATGTTTGAGGAAGAGTGTCTGGTCAATTGTACCTCTTTTGTAGCCATGCTTCAGTAGGAATGAAGACAATGTTTCATATCATTTCCTTGGTGCTTGATGAAGACCATACAATGCTTTGTCAAGCTTGTACACTCTGTGAGGGTAGTCAGGGTCTTCAAATCTTGGTGGTTGAGAAACATAGACCTCTTCATCAATTTTTCCATATAAGAATGCACACTTTACATCCATTTGGTAAACTGTGAATCTCTTATAGGATGCATAGGCTAGAAATACTCTTATTGCCTTAATCCTTGCAACTGGTGCAAAGACTTCATCATAGTCTATTCCTTCTTCTTGTGTATATCCTTGTGCTATTAGCCTTGCTTTGTTTCTGACAATTATTCCTCTATCATCTAGTTTGTTTTTGAACAACCATCTAGTGCCAATTAGATATTGGCCTTCAGGTAGATTAACTAGATTCCAGACTTTCTGCTTCCTGAATTGTTGAAGTTCTTCTTGCATTGCTTCAATCCAGTTATTGTCTTTTAGGGATTCAGTTATGTTAGGAGGAACTACTTATGATAGAAAGCAGGAGAACAGACAAATGTTGGCAGTTCCCCCTTATCTTCTTGTAGTTCTGCTATTGAGTTCACCAATCATGTTGTCAATTGGATGATCCTTATGAATCCTAACTGTTGGAACATTTTGAATTTGGATAGATGAATCCAGGTTTGTGATGTTAGTTGGTGGAGATGGATTCAGCTGTGATGGTGAGTCAACAAAGTAATCTAACTCCTCAGTACGGTGATCTTGTGCGGCTGAATGATGTTCTGCATGGACTTGTGTTTTCGTAGATGTGGATATACCTTCTGTAGCAGTTAAAGGATCAGCTGCAGAGTCTGTAATTGGTGTATCTGCATATGGCAGTGGTGTTGGGATGTTTTCTAAAGTGTGAGGAACTTTAGGGAGTTTCAGTGCATCATCTGCAGAAGTGGGAACATCTACGGAAGTGGAAGGAACCTCTGTGGAGGGAGGTACTTCTTTTTGAAGTAGATGACATTTCTGCTGATGTAGAAGTTCCAAGGATATCAGACATGTCTTCGCTTGTTTGAGCTGAAGCACCAGGATCATTGTGTCTTTGAATATCTGTATGAACTTGTCTTGGTGGATCAACTGTCAATGGTACACCCATGTTTGGAGGAACATAAGGATAACATGTATCCGTAGCATCTGTCATATTAAGATAACTAGTGTTAAATAAGTTAGTTAATGCATCTATATAAAATAACCAAGATGATCCTTTCACAGACTTTGTAAACAAGGATTCATCAAATGACACGTTAGGAGTTTCTTCCATAATGTTATCATATGGGACATATACTCTGTATGACTTAGATGTTGAGGAATACCCAACAAAGAAACCATCATATGCCTTTTCAGCAAACTTTCCTAATTGTTCTTTAGGGTTTAAGACAGACACATGACACCTAAAAGCTCTAAGATATCCTATGAAAGGTTTTCTTTTAAACAAAAGTTCATAGGGTGTTTTGTTGTGTTCTTTGACTATTAAAGTCCTGTTTTGAACAGTGCATGCTGTATTCACTGCTTCAGTCCAAAATGTTATTGGTAGCTTTGAATCAGCCAACATTGTTCTTGCTGCTTCAATTAGAGTTCTGTTTCTTCTTTCAGCAACTCCATTCTATTGTGGAGTTCTTGGAGCACTAAATTGCCTAGCTATGCTTTTGTCCCTGCAAAATGAGTCTAAGACATAATTAACAAATTTAGTTCCATTATCACTTCTTAAAATTTTGACTTTTAGATCAAGTTGATTTTCTATCTTGGTGATAAACTCCATTAATATTTCTGATGTTTCACTTTTGTGTTTTAAGAAAAATACCCAAGTGAATCTAGTGAAATCATCAACAATTACCAAGCAGTATTGCCTTCTTCCAATGCTTAATACCTTGGTTGGACCAAATAGATCCATATGCAATAACTTTAGTGGTGTTGTGTTAGAGTTGACTGTTTTGGATTTATGTGATATTCTATGTTGTTTTTCTTTAGAACATGATAAACAGTGATTAGAACAGAAAAATTCTTTCTTTGGAACACCAATGACTAAGTCATTTTTCACCAGTTTATTCATGTTTTTCATGTTGGAGTGAGCCATCCTTCTATGCCACAGTTGAGATTCATCCTCTGATGATTTACAAATCAGGCATGTTTCTTAACTTGTTATTGATGTGTTGTTCATGTCCAACACATAGGTGTTGCATTTTCTTGGTGCTTTGAGAAGGATACATTCTTTTGGAATTTTGTAACCTGACTTGGGAATGTAACAATTGGAGTTATCAAAGAAAGTAGTATAGTTTTGATCACAAATTTGAGATACACTTAGCAAATTAAATTGTAAATTTTCACAAAAATTGACTTTCTCGAAATTGAGAACTCCATTGGTTACCATTCCTTCACCAATGATTTTACCTCCCTTCTTATCCCCACCAAATTCTACATATGAAGCATTTTTATGTTTGAAGTCATGGAGGAGAGAACAGTTTCCTGTCATGTGTCTGGAACAGTCACTGTCAACATACCACTTGTTGTCAGCCCTCCTTGGATGTTCCTGTAAAACATAATGAGCTTAATTAGATCGAGGAGCCCAAGCCTTGATGGTCTTGGGCTTGCCATTGTTATCTAATATAGTAACTTTCTTATGAATGAGCCTTGATGTTTCTAAATTAATTTTAATATCAGTTGATTTATTATGTTTTGTTTTGGATGAGGATGATTTTGGTGATGATGTTGAGGTGTTTTTATCTTGATTCATACTGACTTGGTCAGTCATCCATTCCTTCAGTGACTTCTTTTTTGAACCTGATGTTGAGGATTGCCCAGAAAATGCTTCTGCATCCTTTGATTTAGACTGAGGTACATGATTGCCTTTGTCAAAGTGGTCAAAGAAGTCATCATCTTCTTCAAGTGCTACATTTTTGTGAGGTGTCTTGCTTTGAAATTGTTGTTTGTCCTTCTTTTTCTTTGTTTGCACCTCAGCAGCTGTTTTCCTTATCTTGGAAGCTTTTTGCTTTTGTTGCTGCTTTGTTTGTTTTGAGACTTTTGAATCAGCATCCTTAGAAGATTGTGAGTCTAATTCAGTGGTCTCTTTTAGCTTCTTCTTAAGGATCTTTGTTTGTTCTTTTTGTTGAAGAAGCATTCCTGAATGGAGTGATTGTGTTTATTGCATATTGCATAATATTTGTTGAAGTAACAATCCGATGTCATGTGATTGTTCATATTACATATTGAGCAATAGCTGCTGAAGTGGCACTCTTTTATGCTGTGATTGTGCATATCACACCACTTACAGTACTTCTCTTCAGCTTCACCATCAGAAGCAGCCTTTACCTTTGCCTTTTTCTTAATCAATGCCTTCTTTTGCTTTTTCAACTCCTTTTCAAATTTAGTAGCTGATGATTCTTTACCTCTGCCTAACATGATGTCAAAAGGTTCATGTTTAGCATCCATTTTTTGTAGTTTCTGAACTTTGTTGTTACTAGATGATGCTTTAGCAAATTCTTTCTTATTCCGTATTTCTTCTACGGATGGTTGTTTAGGAATAGTTTTCTTGGATTTTACAGATTGCTCAGTCTGCTTCCAAAAGTGATCTGCTGAAGTGAATTTGTTGTCTTCCGAAGCTCTTTTTGTTGATTTTATTTTGTTTTGATTGTTGAGAGCATGAATGCCTTCATTCAGTTAACCAATCCTTGTGTAAATGGTCTTCAGTAGATTTCTTTGTTTTGGTGGATAAAGGAGCTTGATTTCATCCAACACTTTGGGAATTAAATGTTCATTTAAAACAGTTTTACCCTTACCCAAACTAGTATTATGAGGCTCATCATCATCCTCATCCAGATCATCATAGTTATCATAATCAAATTCTGGTTGACTTTGTTTTGAAAGTTCTGATTTTGATGAATTAGTTTCATATGATTCAGTGTCATCAGTTACATCATCATTATTTTTATCTGTTGACTCAGATTTGGTACTAGACACAAAGTGATTAGATAAGCTGTTAGTCATGGACTCAGGTAGAGAAGTGTAATTATCATTTACTAGTGGTGCAACAGCATGAAATCCCAAACCTGATCTGTTCTTTGACTCAATATGAGAGTTTAATAGTTTCTCATACTGCTGTGATGACAATTGGAATTTTTGAAGTTTCACTTCAGTAGATGCATGATCTGATATAGACTTAGTTAAAGAAGTAGTCAAATGCTCAACTTGTGCTTTCAAATTGTAATTTTCAGATAAAAGTTTATCTAAATCCTTTTGTAAAGAATTGACTTTGACTTGATAAAGTTTATGTTCTCTTACATGTGATTGATTTAAAAGTATAGTTTCTTTTACTTTATCAGCCAACTGTTGAGCATGTGTTTTATATCTTTCAACTTCATCAACACAAGTGGAAGAACATAACCTTTCTCTTACCTCTGTGGCCATTGGTGGAACTTTGTTTTCCATTTTAGCCATCAAACTTGATTTTCCGCTAGTACTTCCTTTTCATACTTGCTCCAATCACAAGTATCATCCTGAAAAATAATTAAACCAGATTCTTTAGCATTGTTAGTACCTATAGTGTTGCTTGTTGATGATGGAGATGAATTGGTTAGTTGAGCTTGTGTGAAACTTCTTTGACTAGGCTGTCTTGAGTCATTTGATTGTTGTTGATTGTTGTTGCACTCCCTTGAGAAGTGTCCATATAAATTACACTTAAAGCATCTTACTTTGGACTTGTCAACACTAATTTTAATTGATCTTCCTCCTATAGACAGTCCTTTGTTCCTCTTCATGTACATCTTGGCTCTGTAGGCGATCATTGCCATTTGCCATTGTAGATCCATCTCTTCTACCTCATCAGGATGAAGTTCTTCTAGATCTTATTGACAGAAGAGAGCTAGAGTCAAAGTGCTTCCCAGATAAGCCTGAAAGCTTGAACTAAAGGCTGCAAAAGCAGCTTTCTGTTCTTCTAATTCCAGAACCACATTAATTGATTCTGTTTGATTGTTGTTCTTTTTATTCTTGGAGTCATCAGCTTTTCCTTTGGACTTTCTGTGCTGATTGTTTTGAGTACTTGATTTGAAAGACTTGGCAGCATAAAAGCTTGTTTCTTCTTCATGTTCACTCTCATCACAAGAGTTATCTTCATCTTCATTGGAGATTAATGCACTTCCAGCACTCTTTAACTCTTTGAATTGATAAGGTGCTATAGGTGCTTTCACACTCTTGTTTCTGGTCTTTTCATCTAGCTCCAAAGCTTCGACCTTCGCCACCAGTGTGTCTAGTCCTATTGCCTTCAAATCAATAGTGTTCTTGAACATAGACATAGTCTGTGTCCAACTTTCTGGTAAGGCATGAAGCATCTTTTTGTTCAGCTCTTCATTGCTGTACTTAAGTTCAAAGATGTTCATCTCTGTAACAAGTTGCATAAATCTATGCAATTGTTGAGGAACGGACTCACCCGCAATATGATGAAAGGTTTCATATTATGAGCGAAGAGTATCCTTCTTTATGCTCCTAATCTAGTCACTTCCTTCACACAGGGTGTGCAGTATTTTCCATAACGAGTGAGCTATTTTGTATGATTCACACCTGATCAAGAGATCTTCAGGCAAAGCCATATTAAGCATACTATAGGCTTTGATGTCAATCTTAACTTTCTTAGCATCATCAGGTGACAGATTTTTCAGACTTATAGGTTGATTATTATCCTTATAATCCGCTCCTAACGCAGGTGGAATATAAGGTCCTTCAGTAATCGAAACCCATAAATCAGAATCTGTATAATTAACATGATTCCTGAACCTGATTTTCCAAGTTTTGAAATCAGATTTGTTTTCCAGTTTAGGAGGTTGATAAGCACCAACAACTGAATTACTCATGTTAATTAATTTTGAAAAAGCAACAACTCTGTTTTAACAAAAATCGAGTAAACAAATCAAACCGATAGATCAATTGATCTGGATCAATTAGCACCAAGCTCTGATACCACCTGAGTGAATCCAAGGATCAATATAGGAATTATCAGATTTAATTTTAACAAGTATTGATCGCGGAATTACCAATACTTGCTGTTTAATTGATTAATGAACTTGAAATCGATCAAACAGTATAATGAACAATCAAAATATAATAATAAACAAACCACGATCGCTCAATAATTACAATCAATCGATTGTAATGCTTCTTCTGCTATTGATTCTATTGTTATGATTGTTATATGATCTGATGTTGCTTGATCTTATGTTAATCATCCTCTTTTACATGTTCTTGATCTCTTGTTATATAGAGATCTTATTCTGTTCCTAAAACATTGCTAATCTTTCTCTATCTTGGTGCTATAATTAAGCTAACTTCCTATAGCTATCCGAATCCTTACCACATTTATCGGTATAGGAGTTCGTGATTTACAATGAAATAAATACAAATAATATTGTTGATGTGACGTGGTATTTTCACTTGAATTATATGTCTTCCACCGCCATTAATGTTGTTATTCTGCCACGTTGACTTGTTAACTTTCTGTTGACTACTTGATGATGCGAAATCATACAAGTGTTAAACAGTCTTCCGTAGGAAGTTCTTCTTCCGCGGGACATTTTTCTTCCATAGGAACACTTAGTCTTCATTGCTTGTTCTTCAGTGATTGTGCTTTCGCAGGAGTTCTTGTACTTGTTCTTCAGCAGCAAGTCCTCCTTCAGTAGCTTTCTTTAATCTTGCTCAGCTGAATTTGTTCTTCCGTATGAGATCTACGGATGTACACTTCAGTTGTACTCCTGAAAACATCCATGGAAGAATACTTATTCATCCGCAGTTTGTTCTAACACTTAGTCAATTTTTCTAATCGACCAAGTCTGATGTTTACTGCAATCATTCACATATCAACACATATATTATGAGATACATTATAAATTAATGCAGTATAGTATATCATGCGATTCATAAACTCAAAATGTAATCAATGCATTATATTATATCATCAAAACTATAATTACAAAGAGTGATTACAAGAGTTTGATCTATCATCTAAACCTATACATGAGATCTATACCTAACAATACTCCCCCTTAGGTTTAGACTCTAGTAATCATGGGTTTAGGTCTTTCAGTTCTTGCACTCTTGCCAAAATCTTTATGTTGAAGTAATTCACGGCATTCTTTTGATCTTCATATTTGTACTTGATCTGTCGTCTTCCCATTCTCTTTAAAGTTTTGTATTTCAAGCCCAGGATATCCTCTTTAGTGGTGAGTGTTGCAACAACACTATTATTAGACACCACCTCCAATTCATCCTGATTTGAAATCCTTAGTTCTGTTATGTTCTTGATCTCTATTCCCATTAACTTCCCATCCTCAAACTTTCTTCTTTTATGCGCCTTAGCATGTAGTTTGTCTATGACTTGACATATAGGCACAGGTCATTTTGAGCAATTTGGTCATTCAACTTTGGGAAGAATTTGTCATGTAAGTATGATGTGTAGCTTGGGTACAGGAGTTTGATCTCCATAGGGTCAAATAGCCTTATGCTTGAGGCTTTCTTCTGGCTTTCTTCTAGGGAAAGAGAACTGATTTCCCTCAATCACTTTTATAGCTGCATTGGCCATGTCATCATATTCAGTTTTTTGTTTAAATTCAGCATCAACAAGTTGAGAACTAGAATGAGACCTTTTCTGACTTCTTTTCCTATGCTCAGCATCTACTCTTTTTGCTTCTTTGAGCGGGTGTACAGGGTTGAGTATGTTCACGGGAAGGTGAATCTAGTTGAGCGGGTGGTGATTGTGTCAAATCGATGACAGGTGTTGGTGGTTGAGACTGAGGTTGTTCAGGGGATTGAGTTGGTGGGGTGTGATGTTATAGTTCCTCAACCCATAGAAGTTCCGGTGGTATGTCCTCTGTCTCATCTAGGACATGGGCGAATATCTCTACATCTCCTCCTTGGTATTCCCCAGTTAGTTTGTTGAGGAGTGATCTTCCCAGGTGAGTTTGCACGCATCATCACCATCTCTTCCAATGTTTGGCAGCTGAGCATTGATGATAAGTTGCAGGAATCTTGGGACATGTACATCTTATTCTCTTTATGCACATGTATGTGATCATATAGGCAGTTGAGGATGTACTTGGAGTAGTTGTACTTTCTCCCCACAAATATCCCTATGATTCCAGAAGAGATATGCCTGGAGAATCTATCCAACCCTGACTTTCGGTTGGATATACACTTTAGATAAGTGTGGCATAAGAATCGGTACGGTTTGCTCAGCCTCCCCTTCTTCCGCAGGAACACTTAGTATTCATTGCTTGTTCTTCAGTGATTGTGCTTTCGTAGGAGTTCTTGTACTTGTTCTTCAGCAGCAAGTCCTCCTTCAGTAGCTTTCTTTAATCTTGTTCAGCTGAAGTAGTTCTTCCGTATGAGATCTACGGATGTACACTTCAGTTGTACTCCTGAGAACATCCATGGAAGAATACTTATTCATCCGCAGTTTGTTCTAACACTTAGTCAATTTTCCTAATTGTCCAAGTATGATGTTTACGGTAATCATTCACATATCAACACATATATTATGAGATACATTATAAATTAATGCAATATAGTATATCATGCAATTCATAAACTCAAAATGTAATCAATGCATTATATTATATCATTAAAATTATAGTTACAAAGAGTGATTACAAGAGTTTGATCTATCATCTAAACCTATACATGAGATCTATAATTAACAGCTAGATTAGAATTATATTTGGTGACTATTTAAATTCTGATAAGAATAATAACATGTAAAATGAAATGTAACATAATTTTACATGCGTCAAGTATAAGAATTTCTTAGATAATATAATAATAAAAATAAAACTCACTAGCTTTATTTCTTTTGCGGAAAGAATTGACACCAAGTACTTTTGAGGGACTGAAAGGTTAATAAATAAAAACAAAGGGCTAGTTATAAGTCACCAAGGGAACCGTGTAATTTGAAGTCGTGAAGTAATCATTCAATCATTTTGTAACCATATAGGATTGAATATGATTAATCAAAAATCTCCAGACTCGCATCTATTTATAAATTTTGTATTTATGTAAGAGTATTAACTTTTTATTGAAATTAAAAAAAAAATAAACAAAATAGATTGAAAAACAAGGAGCTAACGCTAGCTTTTTACAGCCAATCTTAACCTCAAATATGAGTTTTTTAAGTATAAACAAGCGGAGCCAAGCTGACGTGTTTAACATTGAGCCCAAACCCGAGTTGAGTATGGCTTAGCTTCACTTTTTTTTAAGAAACCCTAGAGTTGAGTTTATATAATTGTCTGCTTTAGCATTCACATTCCATTATTCATCATAAACTCATAATTAAGCTAAAAATCGTATATGTTCACAAAATTTGTTGTCTTATTAAAACCTCACACATCTGTTTTCTTATATTTAACTCTAATAAATTAAATAATACTTTTTTTTTTAATTTTTTCTATTTCTTCACTCACATAAAAATATAGAAAAAATATAATTGATGAATAGTAGTTACAAAGATAAGTGACAAATAGTCATGTTTTTATCCCACGTGCTCTACGCGAATGGCACTCTAATTTTGGGGATTAACTTTCATAAAAGCCAAATATTTTGGGTTGGAATTGAATCCCAAAAGGTGGAATTCTTTGTTAATGTGTTACCATGCTATAAAGGTATTTCCTTTCATTCGCTTAGGGGTGCATGTTGATGATCGTATTAGTAGCATTAAAAGTCGGTCTTTGGTATTGATAAGTTTAAGTCCAGGCTTCCAGGATGGAAGGGTGAATCTCGGTGGTAGACTTACATTAATTAAATTGGTATTAAGAAGCTTTGTTCAGTTAATTTCAAGGGGGGTCCCCTTATTCTCACCAGAATGCTCACTTTGTTCGGTTTCATAGAATCGATGGATCATCACTTCTGTTGCTGCCCTTTTGCCACTGATGTACGGACATAGGTGTCGAGGATGTCATTGTTCTCTATTCTCCTCCATTAGAGCATTATTAGATCCAGTGTTAGCATTGGATGATCAAAAAGAAATTACGAAGGCAAAATACGTTATAACTATGGTTCATTTTGATAGATCGCAACAATCTAATTTTCAATCACGTCCAAATTTCGATGCTACAGGTGGTGGAATCAATCAAGGTAAACACCTTCTTGTGGGTGAAAAATAGCGGTGAATTTGGTGACATTTTCTGGCATAATTTGTGGTCCTTTTCATTCTAATCTTAGATGTAAGTCACTCACTGTAATTTGGCGTGCGAATGTGCATTTGTAATCCTACCATCTGGTTAGTGGTCATTTTTTTTTTGTAATAAAAGAAGTTCAAAAAAATTACATATAATCAATTCTTATTTCAAGCAATGTGATGGAGTGCTAAATTAGATAAAAACCATTTACTTTTCCCTAAATTATATGGATATAATTATATGGATGATTTGTAGGCAATAATTATACTTAAGAACACATATCTTTAAGCTTTATATTATGTGTAAGTGGTTCATATTTAGAGTTTAAGAGTTTTAGGATACCACATGTTATAATGATAAATTTTGATTAAATATGAAACATGAGTGAAACTTTATTAATCTAAATAAAAAAAGTTTGAATAATAAAATACTAGAATAAAAATGATCAACGTAAATATTTTTCTACGAAATTATAGATATTGAACAAAACAATTCAAGGTTAAATTAAAAACCACATGTATTAAGAATATTATTTATTTTTGTTTTACTTAGTTGAATTATTTGTAGGTTCACCGTTCACATGGGATTTAGGATGCAAATTTATTCCTACTGGACCTTATTTTAGTGGGCTTCAGTGAATAGATTATAGAATGTCACTAAACTAAACCGATGGGCTTGTAAAGAGGGGTTGTAGAAAACGAAGGTGGAGAAACATAAAGGGGATCACATACATAAGAAAAAAGGTTTTGATGGCTGTAGGTTACATGGAAGGCATCCTTTTGGCCGGTGGCTACACGCAAATCACGAGGAGAGAACACAAGTAGGTTATGCTTGGTTAGTTAATCCGTGATCATCCCCGGGTGTAGTTTAGTAAAAGAGTGTTGTTTAATTTGGTTTTCATCAATTATAGACCTAAACTTTGATTGTCTGATCATCTATCATTGTTTATGTACATAGTTGTTCTCAATAATTGACGCAATTTGAATAGTTGTTTTGGTAAATCGTTCATCAAATTTTTAGTTTCAAAATTATTAATCATTGAATGATTGATCATTGCATTGTCTTTAATTGGTGTTTATTAATAACATAATAAGGTTTGGTATTAGTTTGTTTTACTATCTAATTTAATAACTTGTTATCTAGTTAGTAATCACGTTTCAATGGAAATAATAAACTAATTATGTCTACGTGATTTCTAATCTGGAAGAACCTAGGTGACATAATTCTTTCGTATACCTGAAACCTTGGTGTGATCATCTTTGGTTTTGTTTTACTAAAGCAATTATTTAGTTTAAAAATCTCATCCACAAACCTCTACAGTCAAGAGATAATAATTTGATTCTAGTTAAATAATCAAATGAATCATGTAACATTAACAACATGCTACTCATGGATACCATACCTGACTTACGATAGCTACTTAGGTTAATTAGGTTTATGAATGGCCCTAACGACAGGTAATCAATGGATGTAATTAGTATAGAGAGTGAGATATGAATGAATATAATCGGGGGACTTGGAATGCGCTTAACGTCTCAATTTTTTTAAGACCCATATCAATCTCAAGCACTATCGATGAAGTAAAATTACACTACCTTTTCTTGGATGAAACATAGGGCAAAGCTAGGAGACTTAGCATGATATTCATGGCGTAATTTGCCTTCTACGTTCCCTTTGTAATCGTTTTATCTTTCTTGGCTCTAGCATCTTGCTAGTGTTCTTTTTTTAAATAATATTTCCATTCAAAAAACATTGATAAGTTCTTTTTTTTAAAAAGTTTTTATAACATTATTTGGAAATGAAAAATGAATTTTGCGAAAAGCAAACACATGATTTCGTTAGCAGATGGAATTGGTGTTGTGACCATGATTACATAAAGCTGTAGAATTTCATGGTATCTAGATTCTAGGTATAAGCATTTACAATACACTCGAAAACTCAGAATTGATTGGAGTTAAACTCGATTATCATTTCAAATACGGATTTTGAATTTTCGGATAAAATTAGTATTCGATTCGAATTAAGATATTAAAATTTTAATTGAAATCAAACTTTTTAACCGATTCGATTTGAAATTCGAATTCAAATTAGACACATAAATATATATCTTTTTAATTTTACGCATATATAATTATCATATTTTGGTCCGTTGTCATGAACTTGGATTGGGATGTCGATGCTTGCCATTTTGAATGTTCTCTACTTACTTCCACTTTAATGTTTTAGATGCTTGCCACTTTAATGTTTTGTTATTTTAGAATTTTATTTTATTATTTTTCAATTTTAGCCATCTGACAATCGGATGTTTCAAGTTTGCATGAATATCATAATTAAATTAAATTAAATTATCATTTTCTATCGACAATTCTAAATAAGAGCGGTACAATTCTTCAATCGGGTTCTTCAAACGGCGATTTTACAATAGGCAGAATGATCCAGAGTTTTTTTTGGCTTCAAATAGCAATGTCAGATTCAAATGGCCACATCTCAAGTCTAATTCCAGTTTATTTTGACACTTCTTCCGTTTGTTTGATACCAATTCCGTCACCGATTTTGACATACGGCTTTAACTATATTAATACCAATTCGGTCTATGACCTAGTATGCAATTAAAATCGATACACCATTTAAATAGGTTAAGGAATTGTAATGTTAATTTTGATACCAGATCTATTGTTATTCATGTAGGTTGAAAGATTGTTTGTAATATAACATGTCCATTGTTTATTACGATACTAGTTCTCGTGTAGACCCAGTTGCATTTGTGATAAACAAAAAAGATAATGAAAAAACACAAGGAAAAGTATCTTAGTAAATATTGCAAGAAACGAAAAATTAACTAACTGGTGAAACGCAAAAAAGAAGCATCTTAGTAAAAATGCAAGAAACAAAAAACACTAATTAGTGAAACGTAAAAAAACATAAAAACCAGAATAAAATGTAGAAGAGACAACAAAAAGCCTAGTTAAAATCGGTAAATAGGCAATTTTTAACATTATAGTTCAAGTAAGGGTACAATGGTCACATTTACTAAAATCAAAATGAGTAAATTTACAATTTTTATAATTAATGAAGGAAATATATGCATTTAAAAATTTAAGTTGGATAGATATACAAATAACAAAGGAAATATAGTACATTGGTTATGAAGAAGATATATATAGTTGCTACTACAATTTAAGAGCATTCACGTCCCATCATCTATAGAGAATGATTATGATTGTTTTTGAGTGGAGAGTAGAAAATATGCAATTGTTCATCTATATATTTGGTAAGATACCGTTAAATATTTTTTGAAAATAGTTGTGAGTAATGGAGAGAAAAAAGTAATGATAAAGATATAAAAATATATTATTAATTGAGAAAAGAAAAAAATTATAATGATTTTTAATTTAGTTATAAAAATAGAAATGAAAGATGAGATGTAAATGCTGTAAATACAACTTGTTAAAAACTGTAAATAAGTTTGTCTAGTTTTAAAATTTGTTTACTGTTTCACACTTTTTAAAATTTGTTTGTTTGGTGGTGTATTGTTAATTTTTTTTTGCTTTGGATAAATATATATTTAAAAATTTTTGAAAGCAAAAGCTGGAATAGCTCAGTTGGTTAGAGCGTGTGGCTGTTAACCACAAGGTCGGAGGTTCAAGCCCTCCTTCTAGCGATCTTTTTAAAAAATATTAAACAACTGTTTTTGTTTTTAGTTTAACACTATTTGGTCTTTTAATTCTAGATCATAAGGTAACTGAATGTGCAAACCAATTTAAAGAGTCAACCCTACTGATTTGACCTTAAAACTGTAAAATTGCTTAAACTTAGATACTAAATTGATCGTTTTATTATAAAAGAAATATTGGTTTTTGTTTAACTAGTATCGGTTAGTTACACTTTTAAGATTTTGTTGTAACTCATACAGACTTTTTTATTACTGATCCTTAGCGTAAGTGGGTTGGGGGAAGTTTCATATGTGAAAAATATACCAATTCCAAATTAGGCTAGTTTTTCTTTTTTTTTTTTTTTTTTTTTTTTTTTACCTAAGGTGAGTATCATCGTAAGGGTGGTGTCAGGTTCGGAACTAATGTGAATGAATTGATGTACGAGCTTTCATTTGGAGACGTATCAGCCTAGTACCCTAATGTTCCGTACTCGAGTATTAAAGATGATCGAGTGAGCCAGTGGCACATCAGTGATCAAATTAGCCGTTCAAAACAAAAAAAAAAGTTTTGTAGACTTTTAGTGGTAAAGAGGACGAGGTTGACCGGTTGAGACATTGAGTAGTTTATTAGGATATGACCTTTTTATGTTAGTATTTGTCTAAGATTCAAATATAAGTGTTTAATAGTAATATATTATGAGTTATTCTAAAATAAATTATTAAAACTTATTTTTGTTTTATTTATTTCTACACCATTGTTTATACATATTGTTTCAAATAGATTATAGAATATTAAATTATAATAATAAAAGATAACCCAAGTTTATCAAATAGATATTTATAATTATTATAAAGTTTCTTGATGTTTTTTTTATGTTTCTTAAAATTTATTTATCTATTTGTTTGACGATCCAACTATACATTTATAGGTTGATCTGATCAATTAATGTTTTTATCTTCTAATCGAGATCAAATTCTAGTTTTTTTAACGTTATAGAGTAACCTTAAAGTTGAACTAATAGCAAAGAAGTATCAACTTATCATCCATAACTATCATACTTCCATACTTTAAATTGGGACACAACATATTTACGTGGTATAACTATAATTTCACATTGCCTACCTATACAATATATAGTTTCTAAATCAACATCACATTGATCCCTCATGGACCACTAACTTGATACCTTTCCCCTTCATTCCATAAAACACTCTATCAAGCGTCTTCTGATTTGAGGTAATTATTATTGTCGTCTTTTTATTTTTCATCAGAATATGTTATAGGTAAACTTGAGAGATCTGTCTATATCCTACTAATAAAATAATCAAGTAAATCGTAACTTAGTTATGACTAGAAATCATTGAAAGCAAAATCAAAAGTCATTTTGTCGTCATCTTCATCACTTTTTTTTATTCTTCCATTGTTCCAACCCTTTTGAACTTGTTTACTTTTATCATTTGTTTCTTCGCTTACCTTTATTCTTCCATTGTTCCATCCTTGTTTAACTTGTTTACTCTTATCATTCGTTTTGTCATTATCATTTTGGCTACTACTTCACTAAGCAAATGGTTGAAGTCGAATATATTATTACAACCCTAAAACACGTCTCTGACTAGTTCATTATATTGTTCTTACCATCTTGAAATTTATTTGTTTGAATAGTTTCATCAGTAGACTTTATATGTATTTTGTTACATGTCTAAGCGTCTAACCTCTAATCTTCTCAATAACAACCTCGAAGAATGAGGTAAAACAAATGGTTAATTTGGTTTGACCTTGTTCGCATCAAAGTTTATGTAAAGCCGATAATAGTATAAAAGGATAACAAAATTTGAGGATTATCATCAGTATTAAAATTTAGAGTAAATTACTATTTTTATCTATGTGGTTTGCTTAAAATAACTATTTTCATCCAAAAGTTTAAAAATAGCTATTTATGCCAATAGTTTCAATTAAGTAACGATGTTCATCCACTCCGTTAACCCCATCTATGGATTTCGTTAACAGTCCTTTATGTGTCCCTCATATGATAGACATTTTAGTTAATTTAACTTGAAAAAAGAACTTTTTGATTCCTACTTCCCAGACTAGAGACCTACAATTGATTGACTTTACATCTTGCAATCATATGTTGATTGGCTTCACAAGTTGCGACTCCTCATTGATCGAATTCACAACCTGTGACTCCTCTATTGATCCTTCAAAGAATCCATCTCCATGGTTGTTTTGCAGTGGTACGTTTCAAAACAAGATTATGGGTTCAGTCCTTATTAGATTTATGGTGCGTTTGTATTACTTATTTTCCAAATTATTGTTCGCTGCAATTGTTGTTCTATTTTGTCTGTTTGATTTTAACCGGGCAAAATGTATCTTTTCATCATGGAGACTTCTTCATTGCATTTGCTGATTGCATATGCTTTTATGAGTTAAAAAAACAGCAACAAACATCCCATATAGAAAAAGAGTTTTTTTAAGTTAAATTGATTAAAATGCTTCCCATCAAGTACATGGAAAACTTTTAACAAAATCCATTGATAATGTTGACAGAATGTATAAAAATCATCATTTAATTGAAACTATTGGATAAAAGCAATCATTTTAAACAAAATCTTAAGGATGAAAATAGTAATTTAAAATGATTATTTTAAAACTTTTGGATAAAAGCAATCATTTTGAACAAAATTTAAGGATGAAAATAGTAATTTACTTTAAAATTTAAGGTTGGCTAATCATAAACCTCTTTCAGTACCCGTGAGGAAGTTAAATAAAAGGTATTTTTGTGTATTTTAGCATGATAATCAATACAAGTAATCGTACGTTGATATTATTTTATCTTTAAAAAAAATATCTAACTCGTTTATAAACTAGCTTAAGAACGCATCAAAACCATTGGCATTCAATGTAGCATGAATACACTCGATCAACCGCAAAATTGAGTCCCAAAACGATTCTAAAAGAGTAAAATAAATTTCATGCAAGACAAAAAACATGAAAATACGATATACAAAATACAAAAGAGAACTTGACATAAAGCCACATCGTATACGTATATAATGCCTAGTATTTCAAGTACACTAGGGAAATTCGTATGGTCTATTCTTCATGTATATGTATTTTACAATCATAGTTAATATATAATAAAAGTAACAAACATAACAACCACAAGTTCTCATCCTATTTAGCTAATTGTTCAAGCACTGGAAACTTGTTCCAAGTTTCCTCCAATATGTTTACTTGCATTGGTGGTAACGAAAAAACGCTAACCGTTGAACTCCGGCTTCTTATTTCTTTCAAAACTTGTAGCGCGGAGATGGTGCTCTTTGTATATAAGTTTTTCATAAACTCAAGCTCAGCAAATTCTTTGGCCCCTACAACTTCTGTGGTTGTCTCACTACAGTTTGACGTGCTAGGGGCCGAAATGGTGGTGCTGTTCTGAGCATCACCATTACCATCAGTAGCTTTACTTGCTGAAGGTTCTGTAAGTGGAAAGAGACGGTCTAACAACGCCTCACACTCCTTCACAAGCTTGTAAACCAAGTCCGTGGTGAAGAATGGTTGTTGTAGGACCTTTTGAATGTAGGGTAAACGAAGAACCGCTCCAGTCCTCTTATCGTATTTCTTCAAAATCTTTACTATTCCTGTTGTTTGATTAAACAAAATGATCAAACAGTTCATATCAAAAACCCAAATGACCATAACACGACTTCATCGTTTCATTTGAGTTTATTTACTTACCAGTGTAGTTAAGCGCGCTATAATTCTCCAACAAAACCATTTCTCCATGGAAATCAACCATTTCTTTTCGTATCTTTATCATCTCATCGCTTGAATCTTTCGCCTTTGCCACACTGTCTTGTAGTTCCTGTAGAATTCACCATTTTGTGATCAGTACTTAAACCATAAGATTGATGTGACATGGTGACACTTAACAAAGATTAAGCTAATCACACATTAATAAGGGCAAACCATTCAAATCACTTTTTTATGTAGGACCAATGGTCAAAAGGTTAAAGGTGACACGAATACGAGGTAACTTTTAACGTATACTATTTATATCATGCCCACTAGGTTCTTTTATAAAGCTAACGGATCACTTATCTCTTTATTGTTTTTTGAAATAGCAAGTTTTCACGGACACTTTTTTGTAGTTATACCCGCGTTTTTTTTTATAAAGCAAGGAACCCGATAACTTTCACAGGAGAAAATTACATAAAGAACGAAAAATGGGCCGTTATTATGATTCTATACTTAAATACGAGGTTTGTGTAAAAATAACAAAGATTCAAAATTATAATTGTCACAATACTTGTTACACATCAAAAAAATATTTGTAAAAAAAAAACATACAACAAGCACACGAGAACACGTGACTGCACAAGCATGTACAAGCGAACATGTCGTGATCTGTCGTCGTAAGAGACAAACAGGTTTGTCACGATACAACATGTTACGCATGAATTCATAGACAGGTACTTGTAAACCTAGTTTTCAAGTAAAAATCATAACCGTAGACCAACTTTTGGCTCTTTTTAAATCACAACCATGTACCAATTGATCATATAGAAAGTTTTAATGATTTGATTAGCTATTAAAATTATTTTTCAATATAGTGATAAAAGTCAAAGATTTTTCAAAAAGACAGAGTTCAGGCTCAACCATAAAAGAGTGAAAGATTCTTTAAAAAAGATAATCCTTCCAAAAGAGTTCAACTAAAACGTTTTTTTAAATAAATCCTAGGCAATATTCTTGGTCTGAAACTACTACATACACCAATCAAAGCTAAAGGTTGTATGGAATATTACTTGTGGTACAAGATAGAAAGAATCTTTATATGCAAGGGACATCCACTAAAACAGAATCAATCTCACACCCTCACAAAAACAAGATTATCATCTCACAGTCTCTTTCTAACACCATGCATAACCAGATAGTACCCAATGCATCAAAACATATACATCTTCAACAAAAAGTACAACACATAATGCACAATGTACAAGTCAGATACCAAAATTACCAAAAACCAAATCAAGAAACTTTGAACTTACCTTCAATTTGATGATATACTCTTCTTCCTTCTCAACAAAGAACAAGTTAAACTTCTCAATCTCCTTCTCTAACAAATCAACAAAATCAACCTCCTCTTTCGACATTCCACCACCACCACCGTTGACCACCGTCCAATCTCCGGCGCCACCGCCGGACCACCGTGGTCTTTTAGCCTCTCTATTGCAAACATCACCGGATTTCTCTTGTGGGTTGATTAGCTTCAATCTTTTCTTGAGTTCTTTGTAACAAAGAAACTTATCTCTCCACTCCGGCAACGTTTGTTCGATCTGATTGCTCAAACTCTTGCCAAATTTCATACCTTTTTCAATTGGGTATGAAAGTTTCTTGATTTCTTGAAATGGGTATGAAGATTTCTTGATTTCTTGAAATGGGTATGAATTTGTTGATGATTTCTTGAAATGGGTATTGGTGTTTTGGGGATTTGATGATGTGGGTATGAGTATTTTGGGGTTTGATGAAATGGGTGTGTGTGTTATGTTGAAGTTATGAAGGAGAAAGTGGTGGGTGAAGGTGATATTAAGAAGGGGAAGCATATGCGGAGAGATGGGAGTGGGATATTCTTTTGGTTGTAATAGAATATCTTTGGTTTAATTCCTTTCAAGAGTGGTATTCTAGAATGCAAGAGTGTTTGATACTTTGTTAAATATAAAAAATAAACACAACAATATAAAAGTAAAAGAAAAAGTTTAATAGTGTGAGCTATAAATTATTATGTTATTAAGAATGAGAAATTTCTTTATGGTTGTTTACCTTCTTCACTAACACAATCTTTAATTCAATTACCTCCTAGATGAAGCGAAGCTTTACATGCATGCCCTTTTGTTTGGTCATGGTATACACGATGTATTGACATGGGAGACACCCTACTTGTCACATAATACCATTCTCTTCGATTTCGATTGACTTGTTTTCTTTTAATTTTGATTTAGTTGCTCTTGTTGAATTTGATTTTCTATGTGGTAATTTCTATAGCCCTTCGGTGTTAGAAATAGAAGAGCATATGTGACAATTTTTTTAGATGCAGACTTTTATCCTTCAAGCATTAGAAATCCCTTTATTCATATGTGATGCCAAAATTTAAACTATTTGAGTTGTTCTTAAATTTGGTATGTTTCTTCATAGAGAATTCACATTGGATTTTCATCAATCTATATATAATTTAGCTAAAATTCAGATATATCCATAAATTTTTTTTCCTATTTTAAAAACCTCGTACATCTTATTTTTATTTATCTGTATTCAATTAAAGATTTTGATTTATCTATAAATTCAAAAATTTATGTACACATATTTCACACACACGCACAAACAAACTAAATGGATACGCGCTTAATGTGACTGAAAACACAACACATTAAAAGAGACATTATTATAACACCTAAACAATTAATTGGTGAAATCTAATATAGATTTGAAGATAAAATAATTCTTATTAAAATAACTAAATATGAAATCATAGAAAATAAAAAAGATTAAAAGAATTTAGTTAAACTGTTTATTGATTGTTTACATAATTAAAATTTTAATCAAATTCTGTTATAATTTGTCATAACTATTAATTTGAAGTTGTAGTAAAGCTAAATTATGGTACTTATAATCGATACTTTTCAGTTGTTTTCTTTTATATTTAATCATATAATTGCCATGTGTGTGTGAAAAATAATTAAGTTAGTCAAACTCATAAAATACAATTTTACTCTCGTAAACTTTTAAATATTAATGTAAAAAACAATTTTATCATTCTCAAATGTATCATTATATAGTGTGTGTATTGTATAAAAAATAAAATTATATCAAAAAGTTAAGAAGGTATTTAAAATGGGTGAAGTTTTTTTTTAAAGAAAAGAAGGAAAGTTTTAAAATGGGAAGAAAAATCATTACAACAGTGGTGTAGTCTGAAGTAAGTATTTATTACAATGATCGTTACAATATTTACAGTGTAAGTTTTACTTACATTTGAGTTTAAGTTAACAAGTTAACACAAAAAACAAGGATTAACAAAGAAATCTTATCTTACTATTATATTTATACAAGTAATAAGCTTCTAAACGTCAACAAGCGTAATCAAGCTTGATGTATAAACTTAAACTAGGGTTGTACACCCACGCGCGTTGCGCGTTGGATGAATAAATTAAATCGAGGCTCAAATAAAACGAATGTTCTTATCCTCATCGCCACCATTATTTGACAGGAGACATACCAACTAAAGACAATGACATCAACCCTCATGAAAAATAGTTTTAACTCAAACTTTGGCTCAGAGTTTCAAAGTGATTATTAGCCAATGACTATAGGGGAGTTGCCAGTATGCACCCACCGTTCTCCAACGCTGCCATGCGAAGGCTGTTTTGTATTCAAATTTATTATCCGGAGTTTGAACTCATCACAACCATATGATAAAACCCAAAACATAACAAACCATTCAAATGAGATCACAAAATAAGATATTATCAACAACGGCCTGTAGCATTTACACAAAGAATAGTGATGCCTTAACTATTCTCAACTCATAATAACAAATTGTCTCAAATGAGTTAGTCTCATCATCACAAACCCAACAAAATTATGTAGGCACAAGCACTTTCATCAATTAACCAACGACCTGCATGAATAATCGAACAACAACAGAAACAACAACAAAAAACCTTTAAAATAAGAAAGTACAAGGTTAGTTTCAAATGAGCAAGTACTCAAAGTCATCGATTTTTATAGCCAACGGGCCGGAGACTACACAAATGCCACCAAAGGTAAACACCCAACATCGCGTCAACACAGACGCCACCAAAGGTGAGTCGGAAACCACCATCGGTGTCAAGGTGACAATCGTGCCACGAAAGAAGGGAAAATCGACCAAACAATGGAAGAAGAAGGAAACTCAGAAACTCAATCGTCTCCGTCGCCACTGGCATCATCGAGCACAGTATTTCTGTCTCCAGAACTTTCGCAACATGCATATATATGGTCGCTGGAGAGGACCAAAATGCAAAAACATAGCAAAGATGTGACCAAAATGAGAGAAACCACAAGTCCACTACTTCTTTCACTTGCCCTATAAACATATAGGAGAATGATATGTAATTATTATACTAACTTGAATATTTACCTCACTCGAGGAACAATAAAAATATATGGTGAATGATATATACCAGAAAGTAAGCCCGTGCGATGTGACATGTTTTCAAACTTCCTTACGTGCGTCGCGATGGTGACATTAACATGATTAAGTACATAAAAGAAACGTATTCTGAAGACCGAAACATAAATAGGAAACAACTATGTAACGGTACTGATGTTCTTCGGTGTCACTTCTTCACGATATAGCACGTTCTTGCAAATCGATATAACCGACAATATAAGTACTCTATTTTAAATACAACTCTGTTTATAAATTTATGCCAGCACGTGAAGAAAGTAAGTTAAGCCCAATAACATATTATTGTATTTTAAAAAATAATTAATGAACAAAAATTGTTAAAAAATCAAACTAGTAAAAGAATTAATATGTAAAAATTTTATATTACGTGGTATAGCCGGTGAAGTTAAAAAAAATTAAATATTTAAGGTTATTTGAGGACTTAAAGTGAAAAAAGTTAACGAATCAAAGTTATTGAATGAAAAGCAAGTTAGTAAAAAAAGTTTATATAATGAAAACATGTACATAAATTTAAAGGTTAAAAGTAAAAACAATTGAGAATTTAAAATGAAAAAAATGAGAGGTAGTCGGTGGTTATATAAATGATTGTTTAAAATCATCTCATGTGATATTTATTCTGGCATAAACAAAATATATCCTTTTATGTTTAGCATTTTTCATTCATGTTGAATAGTATTTTTTTTCCTTTTAGTTTTAAAGGAGAACGATGTTTGTTTAGAACTTATAAAAAAAAATGAGATAATAAGAATATCTCTTTTGACTTGGAAAAGCTTTGGCTACATTAAGAATATATCTTTTGACCGTTTGGGTTTGACTATTCGGATCTTTTAGTGGATATGCTAAAACAAGATTCGGGGATGATAACAGCATGCTTTGACATGCCTAGGTAGCCATATATAGAAACGGAGATCAAGATTTTATATTCAAAATAACTATTTGTAAAATATAAAACATTATGATATCATTTTTGTGTATAACCTTTTCATAAGTATTACTAAATGATGAGTATTTTGTCACTACGAAAACTATCTGGTGGTAAAATGGTTACTTTTAATAAATTGAGAATTTAAATGTGATTAATTTATAAGTAAAGTAAATGTGAAGTAACGTGTATGTTAGAAGGTAAAAAAATGATGAGTTTTACTTCTACTAAAGAAACTATGGTTAGACATCATTAAAATTACTTGACACAAGATGAGATACACATTGATCATCTAGTACAACGATTATATTCTTAGGATGTGTTTGGTTTGTCGGATTTCGGTGGAACTTAATTGAATTAGAATCTGAATTTTATTTCTTAGTGTGTTCGTTTTGCTTAATTGGTTGGGA
This sequence comes from Flaveria sonorensis, assembly GCA_025506505.1. NCBI lineage: Eukaryota > Viridiplantae > Streptophyta > Magnoliopsida > Asterales > Asteraceae > Flaveria > Flaveria sonorensis. The sequence continues at coordinate 46,489,809 of CM046426.1, read as the reverse complement.
GTGGAGTTTGAATTCCATTTATAGTTTGTTCTGTTGGAAAATTAATTATAATAAGAATTTGAATTAATTTCATCAAATTTCTTCACGTAAAAGATTTCACATTTCATTCAAATTGTGAAAGAATTTATTGGAATCTCTATCTCTTAATGTCATTAAACAACCACCCTACCACCTATCATCCGTCCTGCCACTGTAATCACCCCCGCCACCTACCACCGGTCCTGCCCTCGCCTTCGTAACCCGTGCCACTAACCATCCATCCTACCGTTCTCGTAACTCTTTTCATGTCTGTCGACCACTCCATCCTCGCCGCCATCGACTACCAGTGCCTCCCAATTGCCAGCACCACCACTGATCACCACGGCACCGTTACCATGTCTTGTTACCGCTTGCCACCACCATGCTTGGCAGCGCGCAAGCGGATGAATTGTCAACAAGTTAGCAAGAAAAGTGTTTTTGGTGGTAAAATCTTTTTCGATCAACATGCTGATGTAGTGGCAAGTTCATCAATTTATTTGATAGTGGATTTAGTATGGGTCTTCTACACAAAAACCATAATCATTGACAGTGGAAAAGAAGATTTTACCACCGAAAACATTTAATTTAGTTTGTAGTTTTATTTTTAAAGCTCAAGTTCGGTTCGTTAGAAAATATTCAAGCTCGAGCTCGGTTCGGGCTCGGCTTGTTTATTGTTAAATTATTAAATTTCTATATTTTTATATTTACTTTTATATTTTATTTATAATTATAACTTTTACATATAAGATAATATATAATTTAATTACTTTTATCCTAATAATATATATAATAATGTATATACATATATATATATATATATATAGTCATATATATACCTAGGTTAATACCTCGTGTATTACATGTGTTGAATAAATATAATATTAAATAGTTATTAAAAAAATTATGAATTATAAAACGATTTTTGATATAAGATTTGGTTGACGTTACGTACGAGTGATAAAAGGACAATATCATTTTTAAACTTTTAAAAAAATTTGGTTTTTAACAAATTGTTTCATAACTAACCGTTTTAAAAAAAGTTTCTTTTTAATAATTTTTTATTATAATTTTGAATTTTAATTATTTTTGTTTCATAAGAATGTTATTTTTTTAAAAACATTGGTTTTAAAATTAATTGTGTTTAAAGTTTGAAAATTTTTCTTAAAAAAATTTCTTATTTTATAAAAAATATATATTTAGAAATTGCATTTGTAGAAAGATCTCTTTAAAAGTATTTTAAATATAAAAAATATTAAATAATATCATTAGTAGTTAATGTGATATTTATTAGGAGAGAGGAGCGGGAAAATAAAATTTCAAAGGTATAGAATTGTGACATGTGGCCTCTAAAAACATGTTTTTATTAGTATAGATAGATTTAATATAAGCACTTTATATTTATACTAGCTTTAGTTACCCGTGTATTACACGGAAGTATGAAAAGTTAATTATTAAATAACATAAAAATAAAAATAAAATCAAGTGTGTTATATATTAAATAAGACATAACAACTTTTGATTATAAGGTCACAAATGAGCAAAAACATTCTTGTAAACTACATTTGTAGTAACATTAGTAGGTTTACACTCATTATCTAAAGTTAAAAGCTTCAATCCATCTTTATTCTTAACTTGTGACAAGATGTTATAAAACTAATCATGTGTAAAAATAGGCTCTTTCAAGTATAAACCGACACTTGACAGAGATTGACCTTAACTTTTGGTTATTGTCATAGCGAAATATACAGTCAAAGAAAACTGTATTCTTTTAGACTTAAAAGAAATACTTTTGACGAGTCAAATCGTGAGCTAGATATTGAGTGGGTGTGAGGATATTAGTATAAATAAATTAAGATTTGAATAATATACATTGAAAAGTTATGTGCAATAATTAAATCAATTTCGAATTATTTTGACCCTGTAATCAAATATAAAGATATAGTATTGAATCGGGTTGGATCGGGCTATAAATGTTTATAATATCTTTGATTAGTTGTTGATTATTATTTATTTAATATTAACTTTAGTAAACCCGTGTATTATACGGGTTGAAAAAATAAAATGTTAAATATAAAAAAAATTTATGAAGTATAAAATGATAATCTAAAATAAGATATGATTAAAATTACATATGAGTAATAACTATAAGTAATAAAATAACGATATCATTTTTTAAACTTTTATTTTTAAACTTTCTTTCCAAAAAAAGTTAAATATTTTTTTTTCAAAACAAACGGTATTAAAAATGTTATTTTTAAAATTTTTTATTGTATCTCCTTATTTTAATTATTTTTAGTTTATAAAAAAATTACTTTTTAAAAATACCAATTTTAAAGTATTTATATTTTAAAAAAAGTTAGATGTTTTAGAAAATTTTTTAATTGTATAAAAACTGTTTTCTAAAAATAACTTTAATAAAAAGACATCTTTTTTAATTTATTAAAAAAATTAATCTAAAAAAGAATTAAAATTATTTAATATTTCTTAATTTAGGTAATTATTTAAGAGGAGGGAGAGACGAGAAAAATAAACTTAGGGCCTAGAAATGTGCCAAGTGTCCCCTAAGTTACCCTTATTTTATTATATATAGATTTTATAATAATATATAAAACACAACAATAATCTAATGTCCAACGCTCCAATTTATCGTCCAATACACCCGTCAAACCTATTAAAATTCAAAATATAAAAAATCAAGTCCGGCCAGCGAACCGGTTTCAACCTGCCGGCTTTTTCGCTACAAAACTGATTGGGGTGCATCAGACTGGTGGCCCCTCCAAAACCCGATCAGACGGCAGGTCTGATCAATCGAATCACAAAATATTGCTATCACATTTTAGTCTCCTTTTTGTTTCTCATTTAGCTTAGCTTTTTCTCACGAAAAACATGGTCCTTGACACTATTGTTTGACGTCATAAAAGAAGAAAAAAGAAAGATAAAGTTGAAATAAAGCTAGAAAAAAACGAGTTCACAAGTATAGTGCTACATGCTTGTTCAAGTTATAAATACCTCGTTTTCAAAATTAATACATTAAAGAAGTAACGATGATAATAACAATTGCACCCATCACTAATAATAATGTGGAGTATACATACATTTAATAATGATTTTACATGGCGGCGGTAATAATAATAGTATTTTAAGTAATTATAATAGTTATTTACAAAATAAATATAGTTTTATTAATTAGTAATAATCTTATATCTTTTTTCTCTTATATCAACGTTTCGATATGATTTTTTTTCAAAACAGAGTTATCAATATAATTTTTATTCATATTTACAGATTGAATACTAATGTACAAGCAATCTAAATCAAGTGTTGTAAATTTTAACAACCTGCGGCAAAGTGCGGGTTCGCACACTAGTTCTTAAATATAGACTAAGATTATTCTTTTGTCGTGCGTAACTCTTTACTTCAAATTTATGCCACCCCCTCCCCCACGGAAACATGAAAACAACTCTTTACTCCTAGCTATAAACGGATGGGTCGTTTAGTTTTAACTAGAGGTGGCAAAATGGGCGGGTTGGATTGGGTTGGTTGCTGGGTTAGGATGGGTTTAGGTCAAAATGGGTTGAAGTTAGGATGGACAATTATAAAAAAAAGATAAGGATGGTTTGGGTCAAGATAGGTTCGGGTTAAAATGGGTTCGGGTCAGAATGGGTTGATTCTAAAATTTACCATATGTCTCATTAGTAGTTGTTTCCAACAAACATCTGATTTCAAATTAAATAAGATTATTCATATGAACAAACAAAAGGAATCTATGTACACCCAGTTGGATGAATCCATCTCACATGAGCCTCTTCATGCATCACCCTTAATTGCAGCTCCTAACCCAACACTAACCCAAATGGCTCCTATGCATCAAGTATTTCCCGACCACCCTCCATCGATGCTCGTCCACCCTCGCTCCTTAATTGCAACTCCTCCACCACTGCCCGTCCATCGCCGCTCCTCCACCGCCGTCCTTCTTCCACCGTTGCCCGTCCACCGCCGCTCCACCACCGCCCTTCCTCCACCGCTCCTTCCACCACCGTTGCTCATCCACCGTAACCTCCTGAACATATTTACCAAATCTTAGATGCTTACAGATCTGTGTATATTGGTCAATTGTGTGTTACGTTGTTAATATCTTCATTTTAAAATTTCTCTAATCTCTCAAAACCCACAAAGGCCATCTCTTGCTCCAAAATCAGGGGCAGTAGTTGAAGGCGCTGACCACTACGTTAGACGAGAACGCCAAACGAACAATGAAGTTTTAAAAATTTGTGTCTTTGATTAAAAAAACAAACATGGGTCTAAAGCTCATATCGAGGTTTGAAGTTTTCAAGAACGATAGAGTGTTAGGCTATTAAGTAATAATTGGATAACTTAGTGCCAATTCCAACCCTTTCAATTTTAAATAGAAAGCCCATTTTGACCCGTATTTAGAATTCCTTGTTTTTTTATTCAACCCATCCTGACTTGTTCTAAAAGTTTCACACACCCAAACTGACCCAACATATCGTTGGAAAGACCCATATGGACCCAAATTTAAGTTTGTGGGTCAGTTTTGCCAGGCCTAGTTTTAACCGTTTTGAACAAGTTTTTTTAAACTAGATATATGTTTTAGTAATTATTTTTTTTTTCTAAACTAGTTATGTTTTTCTCAAAATAAAACTGATGCAATAACTTGGTTTTCAAACTCCATTAAATTATACATTTTTTTCCAAAACCTAGTAACTTCTATTATGAAAAAGAAAATGTAACCACATCTAAACATTTATCTATAAACAATCAATCAATACCAATCAATACTCCTTGTTAAACAGAGCCCTAAGGGTTGCAATAATTTTAATTTTGAACTATGTAGAAAATTGTCACAAGCTAACTCGAGATAGATACAAGCTCAATTAATGAGCTTTGGTTAATATTATGTCGGTTCAAATCACTTGCTGGCAAGTATATATTCTTTGCTTTAGGCCAAATACAAAGAATCTTGAATCATTTGAAGTCTGAGTAATTGGTTTTGAAGGTAGACGTTATGTTTACATCTGAAAAAATGTGTCAATTATTAGGCTATGTTTTATTAACAATAACTGACTCTACAAAACAATAACTGAATTCATTATAAACAAGGATTGTTTCATAACATCACCAATTTCATCTACAATATCACCGAAAAGCTTGTTTCAATGGCTAAACTCATGCTTCCTGCCTTCCTCCCTATGCTTTTCGAGAAGCTGTCCTCAGTTGTTGTGAAAAAGATTGCTAGCTACAAAGGAATCGATGTTGAGATCAAGAAATGGCAAAGATCGTTGACCCAGATCCAAGGTGTGGTTGTTGAAGCTTCTCAAAAGGAGACAAGCATATCATCTATCCAATGATGGCTCAATGATCTCCAATATCTAGCTTACAACATAAATGATGAGCTCGATGCTTTGGCAACACTTGCTATACATCATGAGTTCACCCACTAGTCAGAACCCATCACCAGAAAGGTAAGAAAGCTAATTCCAAGATGTTACACAAAGTTCTCCAGTAGTACTTATAAGATGCATGACAAGTGGGATGATATTAGCGTCAAATTACAAGATCTGGTTAAGGAGAAAACTAACCTGGTTTAAGAGTGGAAGATGGAACTAGGCCAAGAAATATCTATACTACTATATAATACGTATTAGAAGGATAAGATAGTAATTTCATTCAAAGTGTAAGATACCTATACAACATTTTAAGCATATAGTACAAGTTCTTTATGCGATAGTTCCACTTTTGCTCCCATTTAATTAACTTCATCTAATTATTGTATTATTTAATACACATTATTAATACATTATTTAAGAATGTGATATTATTTAATTCACTTTATTAAATTTTATTTTACTTATAGTAATATAAATTTTCATTTAAATTTATAGTTACTAATCATATTTTTATAACTAAATAATATTTAAATTAAGTATTATTTTATTTAAATACTTATATCTAGGGGAGGGATCAAATGAGAACTCCCTTTTTTTGTGAGAACTCTAGGAACCAATGCGAGTCACTAGTTTTCAATGGCAAAATGGTAATTAACATTAACATAATAAAAAAATTATAAAACAAAAATAACATAAAAACAAAAAAATAAAAACACAAAAATGTTTCCCTCTTCAATAAAAAAATAAAAAATTTATAAAAAGAAAAAAAAATCTCGCTTTTTTAACGAAATTCGTTCTACACGTGTGTAATAGCGGATTTACACATGTGTAAATCCGTTATTACACATGTGTATAACCAGATTTACACATATGTAAATAACGGGTGGACGATTTAAAAAAAGTGTATCAATATGGTAGGTGTTAGAAAGATAAAAAAATACTGAAATTAATGGTGAATTTTTTTAAAAAAATTGATGTTGTGAAAAAAAGTTATGAACGTTTTAAAAAAGAGGGGAAATGACATGTGACTTGCATGTGATAAGAAATGTATGACCCATATTGGTTTCTAAAGTTCTTTAAAAAAAGATGGTTTTCAAGATAATCTTATCCCTTATATCTATACTACTATATAATACATATTTTTTGTCAAGATCAAGTTTTGAAGCAACATGTACAAAGAAGTACAATGCATTTAAATTTATGATAAAATTTTCCATTAAATTTATCCATAAAATAAGGAATTGATTAAGATTTTAAGACACTTTAGTGGCAATATGATAAATTTATCCATTAAATATTATATACCTTGACATTTTTATCCTTGTCTTCTTCATATATTTGATAAACATTATTAATATATTATCTAATTCACTTCATTAAATTTTATTTTATTTATGATACTACAAATTGACATTTAAATTTATATTTACTAATTATATTTTTATAACTAAAAACTATTTAAATTAAGTATTATTTTATTTAAATAATTATGTATATAACTTAATCTTCAATTTATAATAACTATAATACTAATATTTTTTTAAGGGCATATTATGAGTTTAATAATTTTAATATTTATCTATATCTTTGATAATAAAAATGAAAGGATGATAGAATGATAATTTTACATATGGATTAAGACACCCATATAAAAAATCATGCTTAAATTTCAAAACATTAACCATTTTATTCTATTTATGCCCTTACTATAAAGTATAACATATGATGCTTATAATGCAAATGCTAAAGCATATACAAGTGGCCAAACAAAATCGTCATTTACTTTCATGTCGTTCATTTATTACGATTAAGCACTAATCCCTCTTCCCTTTTCCCTTGTCGGTTGTTAACAACACAATAAGAATCAAAATGATAATTTATGGTGACAATTTCTCCATTAACTTTCTCTGGTCTATGCAAATCACCACCGAAAGCTGCTTCGATGATCATAAAACTCTAATCTACATTCATAAAACAAACCCCCCCTAAAATCTAGATAATTAGCGATTTTCGACGATGAATATCACCCATGCTTTCACTAATCTTGTTGGGATAATATAGTTGTCTTAAAGACTTTTGTAATTATATGTAATTGTTTTCTTTCATTAATTGTTTCAATAACTATATTTTGATTTTTTAATTTACGTCATAACGCACCGAGCCGATACTGACTAAAATCGAATTCCCAAAAAATCACGTAACAGCCGTACCGTCGTAACGCCCGGGCGTTTCCACTAGTTAATAATAATAGAAGATATGAATCCTATTTTTTCAATCCATCTAGTATTGCTCTGATAGTCACATACAGACGGACCATCTCATCAAAACTTTACCATTGTTCCTATAGTTGGTATAGGCGGGGTTGGAAAAACTACTCTATCTAAACTATTGTATGCTAAGAAACAAGTCAATGATCACTTCGAACTCAAGGCATGGGTTTGTGTTTCAGATATGCTTAATAATATGTTTGGTATAAGCAAATCTATCTTTAAAGTTGTAGCACCTGAGATAAAGGAGGAATTTGCAAATTTTAATATGCTTTAGGACGCTCTTACAAATCAACTAAGGAAGAAAAGATTTCTACTGGTGTTAGATGATGTGTGGAGTGAGGATTATAATGACTAGAAAAGGTTGGTCGAACAGTTTTATACATGTAATACTAGAAGTAAAATCATAACAACATGGAAGTATGAACTGTTAAAAAAAGTTGGTTTTTGATCCTCTAAACAACTAGTTTGAGAGCCTGTCAGTTGAAGATACTTTGTCTTTACTAGCTCTAAATGCATTAGATGTAAATAAATTTTTATTCATATTTGTCAAACTATATGATGAAGGTATTGTGAAAAAATGTGGCAGCTTGCCTTTAGCTTTAATTACACTTAGTAGATTATTGAGAACATGAAAACATGAAGTAGAGCATTAGAAGGAAGTGCTAAATAGTTAGATATGGAGCTTAACAGATGGAGGTGGAATTCTCCCTACCCTTCGACTAAGTTATCATGATCTTTCTGCACCTTTGAAATACTTGTTTGCATATTACTCCTTGTATCCCAAGGACTTTCTGTTTGACAAAGACGAACTCGTTTTATTATGGGTGGTAAGAAGGGTTTTTGCACCAGTAAACTCCAAGTCATTCAACAGAAAAACTCTTGGCTCATGAATACTTTGATGAGTTACTGTCAAGGTCATTTTTTCAATATACACCTATAGTAAATCATTGTTTGTGATGCATGACCTGTTGAATAACTTGGCGACCTATAGTAAATCATTTGTTCATGAGAAATTCATAACTTACAAGAAGTTCGGAGCATTAACAAGAACCAAATGTCTAAGGACATTCTTGGCAATGTCTGTTCGGATGGTAGACAAATGGAAAGTTTTCTACTTATCTAACAAGATTTTGCTCAACTTACTTTATAGATTACCATCTTTAAAGGTGTTACATTTGATTAGTTTTCAAATAAGTGAGGTACCGGTATCCATTAGTAATTTGAGACACTTGAGGTATCTTAATCTATCTTACACTGCAATCACAGATTTACTGGAAAATATTTGTAATTTTTATAATTTAGAGATGTTGATTATTTTTAGTGTGATAGCTTAACTAAGTTGCCCAGCGGCTTCTTAAAGCTTAAAAATTTGTGACATCTTGACAGTGGAGACACTCTGTCTTTGGATTAGTTGCCTTTAGGGATAGATGAGTTGAAAAACCTACAAACTCTTTCAAAGATCACTGTCGGGGTAAAAAGGGATTTAAAATAGCTTAACTTAAAAAGTTATAGAATCTATGTTGGAGAATTTTCATTCTAGGTTTGGACAAAGTGGAAAATGCAACTCATGCATGTGAGGTAAAACTTTTACCAAAAAAGGTTTAGTGAGTTAGTACTTTTTGGAGTAATGAACTACATGGTTCACGATATGAAATGCTTGAAAAGGAGGTCCTAAGTGAGCTGAAGCCTTGTAATGAACAAATTAAAACAACTCAAAATTATGTCATATGGGGCCTTAGAGTTTCCAAATTGGATTGGGGATCCGTTGTTTCATAGTTTGAAGCATGTGTCAATACATGACAGTAAAAGATGTACATCTTTACCGTCATTTGGAAAGCTATCGTTACTTAAGGAATTGTATATTCAAGGCTTATATGAGGTGGAAGTTTTTGGTTTGGAGTTACTTAGGACTGATTGTGCATTTCCTTCACTTGAAATTCAAAGTCTTAATGATATGCGTAGGTGGATGAAATGGTTAGCCAATACCACGAAAGTGTTTCCATATCTAAAACAACTCTTTATAAGAAATTTCCTTAATTTGGTTAAAGTCACACTTGAAGGCCCATCTTTATTGAATTATTTAAACATAAGTGGTTGTGTTGGTTTAGTTATAGTCTCATTTGGTGCCCTACCATTATTGAATGCTCTATATATGAATAGTTATGATAGTTGTGTATTGAAAATGGTGGTTGAAGTAGCATAATCGGTCACCAAGTTGGAGTTAGGACATATTTTAGGGCTTGATAATATGGTGTGAAAAGGTGTTATAGAGTATCTTGGGGCTGTTAAAGAACTAAGCATCAAGTATTGTAATGAAATAAGATACTTGTAAGAATTATAAGTAGCTGTGAGTATAGTTCTTGTGAAGTTAAGTAGCCTAAAAATGGGTGATTGTAATAATTTGGTAAGTTTATGGGAAAGAGAGGATAAGGATAATTGTAAGAGTGACCTTTTCATAACTCTTAGGATTTTGGATGTATGTACTTGTAAAAAACAAAGCATTGTAGTTGTTCGGATAACATTTAGACTTTGAGGGTGTGGTGTTGTGTATCAATTACAACTATCTCCTTGCCTACACATGAATGGAAGCTCAAGTCATTAGGCATTGGTATGTGTGATAGACTCTTAGAATGGAGTAGGGAGGACAAAAGATGAGCAACAACAAAAGCAGCAACATGACCATTCTTGAAAGTGTAACAATACGTGGCCAAATCTGAAATCAATCATTAATATGAATTTCTTGGTTCACCTCACTGGATTGAGAATATTTATTGTGAAAATCTAGAGTCATTTCCTAATAAGGAGTTTCCATATCTGACATTGTTAAAGGAACTGGGAATAAAGGATTGTTCGAGTATGGATGCTTGTTTCCCTCATGGGTTTTGGCCTCCAAATTTATGTTCCTTAGAAATTAAGAGGTTAAAGAAGCCTATCTTAGAGTGGGGTCAACAATATTTCCAACAACACTTATGGAATTAAGGTTATTCAATGGTGAAGATGGAGGGAGTAGTTGTAGTCAACTTTCTCATCTTCTTCCTTCATCTCTTACTTCTCTTCACATATTAGACTTTGAGAAACTTTAATCATTTTCAATATGACTCCAACACCTCCAACATCTTGCTTTTGAAATCTGAATAAAGTGCTTCATCCCCACATCTCACTTCCCTCCAACATCTTTACTTTGCTAAATGCGCAAATATGACGAATCTACCAGAAGTGTTGTTGCCTTCACTTGTAAGTCTAACAATCTTCAATTGCCCAGCACTAAAAGAAAGATGTAGGAGAGGCAATTATTGGCCCCTAATCTTTACTGGTTTTTGAGTTTAATAATCTCCCATATTCCATGCATCGACATAGAACAAGGTATCTCTCTCTTCCCCTTAAACAAATTAGATTTAAGTAATGTAGAAACAATAGAGAATCAACACCAAAGATTATAGAACAATTAACCCTTACTTTGAAAGAAAATCAACAGAATCAAATCAAATCTTTACTATGAATTCACAATTACAAGGAAGAACAAGAGAACCTTGACTTTCAAAAGTCAAGACTCTAACTAACTTCTATGTGTATTAACAAACTATTAATACTTGACAATGTTCAACATTAACCAAAAAATATAGAAAAAGTACATAACTAGTCCTTGTACTATTGTCCTCACAATCTCCACCTTAGTACAAGACTAGTAAACTTCATCCAATGCCTAAAATCCTCAAACACTTATTAAACATAGAACTAGGCACTACCTTAGTCATAATGTTAGCTGCATTCTTCTCATTGTTAACTCTATCAACTTTTACCTCATTCGACTAAATCACTTCTCTAATGAAATGTAAATGAACATTAATATGTTTAGTTCTCTCATGATAAACTTGATTCTTAGAGAGACAAACTGCTCTTTGATTATCACACAGAACTAAAGCTTCAATCAAGTCAACACCCAATTCTATGACAAATCCTTTTAACAACAAGGCTTCCTTTACAGCCTCTGTGAGTGCAATATACTCCACCTCTGTTATAGACAATGCAACTACATGATACAAAGTAGTTTTCCAACTTACCAATCCTCCACGTACTTTAGAAGCATAACCAGTTGTAGACCTTCCTTTATCTAAGTCTTTTGCAAAATCAGCATCAACATAGCCCAGAACTCTACAATCTGAACCTTGATAATGACAAAAACCAAACCCAAATCTCTGGTTTCTTTAAGATAGCGCAAAATCCATTTAACTGCACTCCAGTGCATCTTACCAGGGGTTGCCAAATACTTGCTAACTATACTTACATCATAACTAATATCAGGTCTAGTGCACACCATAAAGTACATTAAACTCCCTATAGCATTTGAATAAGGAACTCTCTTCATTTGTTCTATTTCATCATCTTCATAAGGTGAATCTTTGGATGATAGCTTGAAATGTTGAGCCACAGGTGTTTTGACAGGCTTCCTGTTAGTCATTGAAAACTTGAATAACACTTTAGAAAGATATGATTGTTGAGTCAAGAACAACCTTTTGTTTATTCTGTCTCTGAAGATTTCCATTCCTAAGATCTTCTTAGTAGGACCAAGATCTTTCATATCAAACTCCTTCTTCAACATGATCTTGGTGGAATCTCTCTCTTTTGAATCATCACAACCCACTAGCATATCATCAACATACAATAATAAATAAACATATTTATCAGGCTTGTATTCTTTATAGTATACACAACTATCATAGCTACTTCTTTTGAAAGTTTGACTTAACATGTAGTCATCAAATCGCTTATACCAACACCTAGGTGACTGCTTCAAACCATACAACGATCTCTTCAGTAGACACACCTTATCCTCCTTCCCTAACTCCTCAAATCTAATTGGTTGTTTCATATATATGTTTTCTTCTAAACTGCCATGTAAAAAAGCAGTTTTAACATCTAGTTGATCAGGCTCCATATCTTGTGAAGCAACCATGGAAAGAACAACTCTAATTGAGGAGTCTTTAACTACTGGAGAAAACACCTCATTATAGTCAACACCTGCCATTTGAGTAAACCCTCTAGCCACCAGCCTGGCTTTGAATCTAGGAGGATCTGTTATTGTGATACCTTCTTTTAGTTTATACAACCATTTTACAGTCAACCAACCTTTGATCCTTTGGTCTTTCTACTAACACCCAAGTACCATTTTTATATAAAAAGTCCATCTCTTCTGTCATAGCCTGCACCCATTTTTCTTTATTAGCTGATTTCATTGTATCTTGATATGCAATGGTTCTAAGATGCTGTCCATCTTGGCTGCTATGAACACAAAAGCTGAAATGTCAGCATCAGCTCTATATCTAGCAGGCATAACTGTTTGCCTCTGGCCCCTTTCTCTATCCAGACTTTAGTTAGTACTTCCATGTGAATCCTGCATTGTAGGTTGGGAGCTCTCACTACCTTCATGTGTCCTATTAAAAAAAGGTTGAGGCTCCACCTCAACATGAACTTGCTGCTAATCAGGGCTTTGATCAACACACTACTTGCTTTTATCAAACACATCCTTGTACACCAGATCCTCCCTAAAGGTTACATCCCTACTTACTATGATCTTAGGGCTCACATCATCCATCCTCCATAGTCTATACCCTTTAACTCCTTCAGGGTACCCTAACATAATACATTTTTAAGCTCTTGGATCAAGTTTAGTTTGTTTTACACAAACATAAGCAAGTGACCCAAAGACTCTTAAATGGTCACAACCAGGCTTGACACCTGTCCAGGTCTCCAAAGGGTTTTCATATTGATTGCTGATAAGGGAGATCTATTTACAAGATATGTAGCTGTTGTCACTGCTTCAGTCCAAAATGACTTTGGCATACCTGAATCAGATAATAAACACCTAACTTTGTTAAGCAGTGTTCTATTCATTCTTTCTGCTAATCCATTCTTTTAGGGAGTCCCAGGAACAGACAAGTGTCTACCAATACCATGCTCTTTACAAAAATTATTGAACACCCCACCACAGAATTCCATTCCATTGTCTGTTCTTAGCCTCTTGACTTTCTTCCCTGTCTGTGTTTCCACCAGCTTTTTCCATTCCTTGAACTTTGTAAAGGTCTCATCCTTATGTTTGAGAATAAAGACCCACACCCTTCTAGAATTGTCATCAATAAGGGATAAGACGTATCTAGCTCCACCTATCAAACTAGTTTGTGCAGGACCCCATAAATCTGCATGAACATACTCAAATACTTTCTTTGTGCAATGCTCACCCTTGCCAAATCTTACCCTGGTAGCCTTTCCAAACACACAGTGTTAACAGAAACCAACACTACAATCAGTTACTTTCTCAATGATCTGTTTCCTTCTAAGCTTCATTAGGCCTTGATCACTTATGTGATCAAACCGTTTATGCCATAATACTGCAGGTGTTAAGCCATGGTGTTTAACAAGTGCAGCTGAACCAACCACAACACTTCCAGCTAACACATAGATGTTATTACCCTTCCTTGAACTGGATAGCATGACTAATGATCCTTTATGATTTTTACTTTGTCATTTTTCAAACTAACAGCATAACCTTTGCTTTCAAAGGTCCCAGAGAGATTAGATTCCTTTTAAGTTTAGGAATATATCTCACTTGGTCAAGAATTAACTCCGCCCCACTTTCTAGTTTAAATGAGACAGAGCCAATGCCTTGAATCATGCATGGCCGATCATCCCCTAGTTGAACTGTGCCAAGGTCTAACATCTTGATATCTCTAAAGAAATCCTTGCATGGTGTCATGTGATACGAGCAACACGAGTCCATTATCCATTCTTAAGTTGAACTCCCTTTGGACACAGTTAAGACCTCAGCACTATCATAACCATCAATACTTCTATCAACAGACATATTAGCTTGGTTTTTCTGCCGATGCAAGTCTGATTGTCTTTTCCTTTTATCCGGACAGTCCCTTTTAAGGTGCTTATCTGAATTGCAAATGTAGCACCTTCGTTTGTACTTCAACTTGGATCTTGCAGCCGTTTTGGATTTGGCTGTTCTTGCCTCTGATCTTCCCCTTACAAAGAGACCATCACTAGACTCCTCTTTCACATTGGATCTTCATTTTAATTCTTTTGAATTTATGGCTGCTAGGTCCTCCTCCATGGACAAAGACTCCCTTCCATACATATTTATGTTTACAAAGTGCTCGTAGGCCTGTGGCAGAGATGCCAAGAAGATGATTGTCTGGTCTTCATCTTCTAGTTAGACCTTTATATTTTCGAGGTCAAGAACCAGCTTATTGAACTCATCTATATGATCATCGATTGTTTCCCGAGTGCCATTTGGAATGTATACAACCATTTCTTGAGATAAAGTCTATTAGCCAATGACTTTGTCATATACAGACCTTCAAGTTTGGTCCAAACACCTGCTGCAGTTGCTTCCTTGGATACTTCCCTCAAAACTTGATCTCCTAGATTGAGGATTGATTGCGCTATGAGCCTTCTCCAAGATATCTTTCTTCTCCTTGTTTGAGAGAGTTACAAGTAGGCTATTCTCACCTTTTAGCGCATCCACCACAACTTGGTGTACTAACAATGCTCGCATCTTAAGCCTCCATAACCCGAAATCGTTTTTTCCATCAAACTTTTCGATTTCAAACTTTGTTGATACTATCCTTCAATCGAATTGAACTATCGTCTGAATCTTTGCAACGTGAGCCGAACAAGGCTCTGATACCAATTGTAGAAACAACAGAGAATCCACACCAAAGATTATAGAACAATTAACCCTTACTTTGAAAGAAAATCAACAGAATCAACTCAAATCTTTACTATGAATTCACAATCAAAAGGAAGAACAAGGGAGCCTTGACTTTCAAAAGTCAAGACTGTAACTAACTTCTATGTGTATTAACAAACTATTAATACTTGACAATGTTCAACACTAACCCAAAAATATAGAAAAAGCACATAACTAGTCCCTGTACTATTGACCTCACAAGTAACATATTCATTTTCTATTTTTCTAAAAAAATTGTATATAAGATCTTAATATCTGAACATGCTTATGTACTACTATTTTCGTTGTAAATATGATGAGAAAAAATAGCGAGTTGAGATTGTCTTCGGTATTTAATTTATGAATAAGTAGAAATAAATAGAATTCCACTTCAATATATTATTTTGATTAGAATTTTGTAATGAATATTGAATTATGAAATGTTTGTATGAGGAACAATTCTCAAAATTTGAATTCATTACAACTGATTTACAGTCAAACTAGTCAAGTAAATGGACTTTCCATCAATTTTTATAATTTTGATACTTCAAGGGATGATGGAAAGACAGAAGGGGAGGGAGAAAAGGACAAGCTAATTACAAAGTACAATTTTTTTCACATACGAACAAATATGGTTACAGTTTACTCGAGTCTTATGTTTTTATGGGTTTTAAAATGATTAATATTTATATTGAGCTACTGGCTTTCGTGTTTTCTTTTTTAGGAAAAATTGTTGTTGAAATGGAGCAATCAAGACAGATTCTTAACGAAGAACAACCTATTATATTTTTATGATAATATGTTGTAGTTTA
Source organism: Flaveria sonorensis (assembly GCA_025506505.1). NCBI lineage: Eukaryota > Viridiplantae > Streptophyta > Magnoliopsida > Asterales > Asteraceae > Flaveria > Flaveria sonorensis. The sequence continues at coordinate 46,473,569 of CM046426.1, read as the reverse complement.
GTTATTTGAAGTGCACACATATGGTTGAATGTTGTAATGTTACAATTAAACCTAGCTATTTGTTCACAACTAGAAGTTTCCTTCTGGTTATTATGATTTGAGGGAGGATTGGTGGGATCAGGTTATCGTCTTATTTGAAAATGGTTACAATTTTATATTTTCATAGAAATTTACGTGTGACTGATGTAATAAAGACTAATTTTATTTGGATAAGAAAACAGAAAAAAAAGCATTTTTAATGTCAAAACCCATAAATCTACCTCTTTGGTCCCAAAGTAGACCATAAACAGAATGCATACTATATATTATCTTTAATTAGATTACATGATTTATTCTTTATGTATAATAGTTTTGAATTATATTCTTTACATTTACTAATGACAGAGAACCTCTTTTTATTAAATAGTTTGTAACAATATTGTCATTTATGTTAACCTTTGTTAATTAAGGGGGCTTATATCAAACTTATATGCATATCACATGGTTGTAGAATAGTAGGTCTCTCCTCCCTCCTAGCTTTTAGAATAAATCTCTCTTTTTTCAATTTATATGTGCGTAGATTTGCTCAAACATAATTTTGATATCTTTTATCATAGTTAAAAATTAAAATTATTGCAACTCTTAAGGCTCTGTTCAACAAAAACTATTGATTGATCGTTTGTAGAACGATGCCTAGATGTGGTTAAATTTATTTTTCATAATAGAATTTACCCGCGTTTTAAAAAAAATTGTTCTGAATTTCATTGAGTTTGACAACCAAGTTCTTGCATCGGTTTTAGTTTTTTTTAACAAAAAATAACAACTAAAAAACAGTTGCTTAAAAATTAACTAACATAATAAACAACTTGTTAAAACGGTTAAAACCAAAATCCATTTAAAGTTGGGAGTAAGGAATTGTTTTCAAATTGGGGGGGGGGGGGGGGGGGGGTGGGTGGGTGGGTTGAAGTTATCCACCGAAAACAAATAAAATAAACTAATCTATCTTTTAAAATAAAGTTTTTTTTAAGTGTAGAAGGGATGGGGACTTTACTTTTATACCCTTATATGATATAGATATGAGTTTGATTTAACCCCTATAATTAACAAAAGTTAACTTAAGAATGAGATCGTTACAAATTATTAAACTAAAGAATGTTTTTCTATAATCAATAAAGGTAAATAACCTAATCCATAACTAACAATATAGATATCAGATAAATCATGTAATTTACTTTTATAAATATTATAGAGTAAATTACTATTTTAGTCCATGTGGTTTGATGAAAATTACGTTTTCAGTACAATAGTTTATTTATTACACTGACAGTCCAATAATTTTTAAGGTTTCTTTCTATTCTAGTCCACATCACTAACTCCGTTAGTGTAATTTTGTTAGTTAACGTGAAATGACTATAATACCCTTAGTAAATAAAAAATAAAAAATAATATCATCATCTAACCCTAACCCATCTCTCTTGTTGGTATTCCTCCATCACCACCACCACCATTGCTTACAGCCACCCATCACCCACCACCCACCACCATTGCTTACCGCCACCCATCACCCACCACCCACCACCCATCACTAATAAAAACTCCTCGGCCCATATCATGCTTCTTCCACCATCAGAATCATGTTTCTACCACCTTAAACTGGTCTCCCCTAAAGCTGATAAAAAACCCCAAATTATAGAACCCAAAATCGAATCGGAGGTGGCCGGTGATAAAGTTTGCACAATGCCGGTGTTTTGATGCAACTAGTGGTTCTGGTGTGGTGATGGTCGACGGTCAAAACTTGACCAAAAACCGATGGCGACCACCACCCTACCTTATCATCAAAACTCATCTTCATCTCCCTATATCTTTGATTTCAACAAATCTCTGAAGATGGTTCTTGTGTATGAAGTGGAGGTGAGAGATGGTGGTTCTGGGCAGCGATGGTCGTGGAGGTGAGCAATGGTGGTTCGGTGAGCGATGGTAGTGGTGGTTCTGGTGTGTGATCGTCGTGGTGGTGGTGGGGTTTTGGTGTGCGATAGTGGTGGTGGTGGGCTTCTTGTGTGCAATAGTGGTGGTAGTGGTGGCCGGAGAGGGCGGTGGAGGTGGCGGCTGATTAGGGTTGGGATGAATTTAGGGTGGAGAGAAAGGAGAGAGGGGGGGAGAGAGAGAAAGGGGCAAATTAAGGTGAGGGTAGGGCGGGGTAGGGTTTTATTTATTTTGAGTAATTATTTTGTATTTTAAATCATAGGGGTAAACATGTCATTTCATATTAATTAAACAGAATATTTTAACGGAGTTAATGGCGTGTACTGAAATTGAAACAAATCCGAAAACTATTGGACTGTCAGTGTAATAAATAAACTATTGGATTGAAACCGTAATTTTCGTTAAAGCACAGAACTAAAATAGTAATTTACTCAAAATTATATATACTGAATTGGTGCTTTCAACGAGAGACCATCCAATCTCTATACACACAAACTAACCTAAATTATTAGTCAACTAAGACTTCCAAAATTGGTTGAAGGTAAGTGTCTTTCCTATCTTCCAATGACACGCTTTAATTAGGAACAATAATCTTTGTTAATTGCTCGATTAGGAACAATAATAATGTCGGGTTTGATTGGTTGGCTTCGGGTGTCCTGGCTAGCATGGTTTAGAAATCCAAATTTTCATGTTAACTAAGTTACTATGAGTTTTCAAGGAATATATAGATGATATGAGTCTTCAAGGAATATACGGATGATGAAATGTTTCTTCTTTATTCATAAAGTGAAGGCTTTAATTTAAATACTGAAGATATAAATGACTTAATAAAAGTAAACTAAGAATTGTTTAAAAAAAATTATAAGCCATGTAGGATCGGTGTTGGTCTCACAACACAAGTTTATCTCACAAACTCACTTAATCCCACTCGGTTGATGAAGCAGAATCTCTAACTAAGTTGACAATAATATAATAAGTTAATGAACACAAGAATGATTTTCAAGATACTTGTATATATTATTTCTCAACTCAGTATTACAAGACTCTTACAAGCATGGTTACTTAAGTCACAATGAGAAACTATTTATACTACTATCTACAGCTGGTTATACTTGGAAAACCAGCTGGAATTTACCACTAGACAAATACTACATTGCTAGAGTAAAGTATCTTAGATAAAATACTATCCTAGATTAGGTAGTCATGACAGGTCCATGACTTACCTTTTGTCACCAACTAAGAATGGTAACTATACTAACTGATAAAGGTAAACAGTTGATTAAAGTATGGTCAACTACATGGGCGTGAGAAAGCGCCATGCAGTATATCAGAGTTGGCAGCGGATGTCAGACAACCCATACTTATGTCCACCGGTTCATAGTTGATTCTTCCGAAGGTAAATGTCTTTGGAAGAATAAATTTCTTCCGAGGCCATTTATACTTCAAAAGAATCAACTTCTTCCGAGTCTTCTATAAGTCTTCATGACTTTATTCTTTGGAAGACTTTGTCTTGGATCTTCTAAGTGTGTACTTCTAAAGGAGAAGTGCTTGGTTTCGAAAGAATTGGTTCTACCTTTGGAAGTTCTTCATATACTTCGGAAGGAAAACTACTTAGTCTCGGAAGACTTAGTTTTCCTTTGGAAGTTCTTCATACTTAAGCTTCGGAAGATCTTCAACTTGTCTTCGGAAGAACAGCTTTGTCTTTGGAAGACTTCTTCAATTGTACTTCAAAATACTCTAAGTGTTGTTTTGGTTGCACCAACTTTATATGATCCAACTGTTGGGGTTTGAACAAGTTTATCAAAGTCATTTTATCCATATAAAATGAAAAACGTAATGGAATTAGGATTGAAAAACTTGTTACAGTTTACATGTATAAACCATTTTATATATCTATTAAAAAAACCCGTAATGGATCGTTATATGAAAAACATGCTTACAAACAACCATAGGGTGTTTAGAAAAATACCTCTCGAATGGGTTAAAGGAAGATAATCTATGAATGGCAGCTTCCAAAGAAGGAGGCCTCAATCTTGTCTACCCCAAGCTTTCAACAAACACCTGGTTGCTAGGATTTTTACACTTGAACGATCTCTGTTCACTGTTTTTTCTTCTAACGATTGAGAGAAAACCAAGAGAAAAACCGACGTGCACCTTTTGTGTGTATTGTAAGTTATGAGAGAGAGTGGTTGATTGCAATCATATATTGCATGTCCTGTGAAACTAAATTTCAGACGAGGAGATGAGTAGTTCCATCAGCATTTCCACAAATGTACATCCGCATTAGTCAATGTGGACGAACAGTTCATCAGCATTTCCTCAAATGCTCATTCGCATTAGTAAATGCAGATGAAGAAATTCCTTCAGCATTTCGACAAATGCACATCCACATTAGTAAATGCAGATGAGGAACATTCATCCGCACTTCCTTAAAAGCACATCCACATTAGTAAATGCGATGAGTAATTAAGAAATGCGGACAAAAGACTTATATTGTTGTTCAACAATTTGAATAACAATATAGAATACTCTCTCTCTAGAATAAATTATCCATATAATTTATTCACAACACTAGTGCAAATATTTAGAAACCCAATTTCTAAACACTTTAAGTGTCAATATTTATTTACATGATTATATCATAAAATAAATATAATAGGTGTTTTTCTAGCTTGTTATTGGGTATGACCCGACTTGGATCATAACTTACTAGCCATATCAATTCAATATGTGTCTTGGGCAGACCGTTCCCAACAATCTCCTACTTGCATAAGATACATAGAGGACTGATGCAAGTAGTAAATACTGCCTAACAACGGTTTACTACCCTTAATACGCATAACAAAGTGCCATTCAATAACATCATCTTCTTCAAGTCCCATACTTGAAAATAATTTAGATGAATCTATCATTTATTCTTTTGTTACAGATATCATGTTAAATCCAGAGATACATAATGATCATTCCCTGTTGATTTAACTTTATCAGGCCTTAGACATCTTACTCTTAACGAATAAGAGGAACAAATCCCATCTTGACTACATACGTTTCTCACAATCACCTTGTATCACACCTGAAACTAGCCTTGTGTACTATCCATATTTCAGAACAGTGAAAAACTAGATCAAAGTATAATATTTGGTGAATATCGAAACCCAATATGTATCTCAGGTCGGAGGATACGATATTCGCCTTTACTCAAATTTACTTACGATCAATTACATAATTCCATGCAGTAAAATCTGAGAGCGGGCCTGTCCAATATTTGTATCCCATAAATATTTATGAACCTTGGTTGCAACCTCTTGCTCTATATTCATACCTTATGAATATCCATCAATCCAAGTTCATAATAGTCTTACTTCATATTTGTTCCCACAAATATGACCGACTACGGACATTTAGAATAATAAACATATTCATGGATTTAAACATGCTAAAATGGAACATAACTCATAGTATTATAATCATATATAAATATGAGTCAAAATAACAATTGTTCCGATATTTAAATACTAAATCGATCAAATCCAATCACTAGAATATCGAAGTCCTAAAGCACAAGTATGACTCTCATGCTTTGGCCTTTCAAGGAGCTTCGTGAGTGGATCCTCAATATTTTGATCAGTGTGAACTTTGCGAATACATATCTTTCCTTTTTCAACTTCATCCCTTATGTAGTTGGATCTCCGCTCAATATGCCTTGTCTTTTGATGTGCACAGGGTTCCTTGATTTGAGCAATCGCACCCTCGTTATCACAAAAGATCTCTAAGGGATCTTGAATGGTAGAGACAACCCCTAGATCGGCAATGAATTTCTTCAACCATGCAGCTTTTTGTGCTGCCAATGAAACGGTGATGTATTCTGATTCTGTAGTGGACAATGCTACCACATCCTGCTTTGAACTCTTCCAGGACACTGCCCTCCATTCATAATAAAGACATACCCCAATTGTGATCGAGAATCTCGCATCCGTGTAACCCTTTACAACGAGTTCCTCTTCACTAGATCCGTATATTAGAAACATATCCTTAGTCCTCCTAAGGTATTTCTATATACTCTTAACAACCATCCAATGACTATTTCCTGGATTCTGCTGATATCTACTTGTCATGCTTAAAGCGCATGACACGTCCGGTCTAGTGCATATCATTGCATACATGATGGATCCTATAGCAGATGCATATAGGACTTCCTTCATCCTCTCTTGCTCATCCTTTGAGCTTGGACATTGAGATGCACTCAATATTGTCCCTCTTTGAATAGGTACCAAACCTTTCTTAGAGTTCTCCATCTTGATCCTTTTCAAGATTTTATCAATGTATGCACTTTGGTTTAAACCTATCAACAGCCTTGATCTATCCCTATAGATCTTTATTCCTAAAATATAGGCGGCTTCACCGAGATCTTTGATGGAAAAACAACTTCCAAGCCAGGTTTTAACACCTTCCATGGTTGGAATGTCATTTCCAAATAGTAGTATATCATCAACGTACAATACTAAGAATGTGATGATGCTCCCACTAGCTTTCTTATACACACAAGCTTCATCAGCATTCTTGATGAATCCAAATTTCTTGATCTCTTCATCAAAATGTTGATTCCAACTTCTCCATGCTTGTTTCAATCTATAGATTGATTTCTTTAACTTACATACTTTATTAGGATGTTGTGGATCGACAAAACCTTCGGGCTGAACCATATAGACATCCTCTTCGAGATGTCCATTAAGGAAAGCAGTTTTGACATCCATTTGCCAAATCTCATAGTCATAATATGCAGCTATGACAAATAATATCCTAATTGACTTTAGCATTGCCACGGGCGAGAAGGTTTCATCATAATCAACCTCTTGAGTTTGAGTGAAACCTTTTGCTACAGGTCTTGCTTTATAAGTATCCAATTTTCCATGCATATCAGTTTTCTTTTTGAAAACCCATTTACATCCAACCAGTTTGGAGTTAAGCGGTGGCATCTCTACGTTCATGGCTTCATTCCCACTTAATTCCCACTTAATTCCCACACTTGGTTGTCATACATGGATTGCATCTCTACGTTCATGGCTTCAAGCCACTTGTCACAATCCGAATTGGACATTGCATCATGGTACGTAGTTGGTTCATCTGAGTCAACTACATAGCATCCATTCATGAAAAATCCATATCTTTCGGGTGGATAGCTAGTTCTACCAGATCTGCGAACGTTTTGTGTGTATTGATCAACCACTTGATCGTTTTCAACAACCTCTTATTGATTGCTAATATCAACCAAACGTGTATCGGCTTGTGGTTCTCGATCCTCATCAAGTTCCACTATTCTATCGATAGTTCCTTCCATAAGGAACTTAGTTTACAAGAACTCAGCCTTTCGAGCAATAAATACCTTTTGCTCTGTTGGATTGTAGAGGTAATATCCCATCGAGTCTTTGGGATATCCTACAAAGATACACTTAATGGATTGGCTTTCTAACTTGTTTAGGGTGTTCTGCTTAACATAAGCTTCACAACCCCACACTTTTAAATATGATAACGATAGAACCCTTCCATTCCATATTTCAAAAGGTGTCTTATCCACTTTCTTGGTTAGGGCCATATTCAGAATACGGGCCTTGGAGAGCAATGCGAAACCCCAAAATGACAGAGGTAGTGTGCTTCTAGCCATCATAGATCGAACCATATCCAATAGGGTTCGGTTTCTCCTCTCAGACACACCATTATGTTGTGGTGTTTCGGGTGGAGCAAGTTGTGAGACAATCCCACAACTCCTAAAATGATCTTGAAAGGCATCACTAAGGTATTCACCTCCTCTATCTGAACGAAGAACTTTGATTGTTTTGTTGAGTTGATTTTCTACTTCATTCTTGAAGATTTTGAACGTTTCAAAAGCTTCATCTTTGTGTCTTAACAAGTACACATAACCATAACGACTATAATCGTCGGTGAAGGTAAAGAAGTATCTTTCACCATTCCTTGTCATTGCTTTAAAAAGGACCACATACATCCAAATGTATGATTCCTAATAAACCTTTTGCCCTTTGGTTAGTCCCACTAAAGGGTTCCTTGGTCATCTTTCTTTGTAAAAAAGATTCACACTTATCAAATGAACCCTTTTCATTTGCTTCCAAAAGACCATTCTTTTAAAGTGTTTGAATGCGATTCTTGTTTATGTGACCAAGACGACAATGCCAAAGATATATTCACTTAAACCCATTTTAAGTTTCTTGGTGCTTGGCTGGTATAACGAGTTATTAAAGGATGTGTCATCATGAACCAATTCATAAATACAATTAGAATGCATAGCCTTAAAATAAAGTATATCATCCATAAAAACACAAATACCATCGTTTACAAACTTCATAACATAACCATATTGTTTCAGAAGGGAAACATAAATTATATTCCTAGTCAAACTAGGAGCATACAAAATATTCTTCAAAATGACTTCCAAACCACTTGAAAGCTTCAAGATATAGTCTCCTTGGGCTTTACATCAACCTTTACTCCGTTGCCCATGTAGAGACTAGTATCCCCTTTCTTGAAATGCTTATTTCTTTTGAACCCCTGCAACAAATTGAAAATATGAGTTCCACATCCGGTATCCAATACCCATATGTTTGAAGAAATAACATTAAGTTCAATATGGATCATAAATGTTGTACCTGAGGTCTGCCCAACATCCCTCTTATTTCTCAACTCTTTGAGATAGATTGGACAATTCCTCTTCCAATGTCATATCTCACCAAACTCAAAGCATGGATCGTTCTCCGTAACCTTTGGCTTCTTAAGCTTCGGTTTTGGGGGTCCCGCTTTAGTCTTTCCCTTGTCCTTCCCTTTGATGTATCCTTTGCCTTTGGCAACATTGGCCTTGGGTTCGGGGTGATGCCTTTTCTTATTGTCACCTTATTGATGGTGAGAACCGGTAAAACCCTTTTACCCATCCCTGCTTCCGCTGTTTTGAGCATTGCATGAAGTTCCCCAATGCTCTTGTCCCATCCATTCATATTATAATTCATGATAAACGTCTCAAACTTCTTGGTTAGACCATTGAGGATCAAATCCATGGCCAACTCTTTTGAGACGGGACAATTCAGCCTTTTGAGGCGATCAATGTGTCTTTTCATCTTCATCACATAAGATGACACCGATTGGGTTTCTTCCATTCGACATGTATGAAGCGCTCGAACCCTTTCGAAGTGCTCTACCCTCGCTTGTTGAAGGAAAATTTCCTTCAACTGGGTAATCATGCTGTATGCCCCTTGATGCTCAAAATCTTTTTGAAGCTCGGGAATCATGGTTCCCAACATGAGGCAAGAAACTTGCATAGAATCCATAGTGTGTTTAACCCAATCGTTGTAGGCATCAACATCATCAATGTTGGGTTCATCGGGAATAGGATCATCCAACACATATGATTTCTTTTCTTGCTTGAGAACAATTCTCAAGTTTTGAAACCAATCCATGAAATTATTATGGTTGAGACGATCCTTTTCCAGGATAGTTCTCAGTGACAGGTTATGGACGGTCAGGGAGGTAGCGTTGTTGTTTGCGGCCATTTCTATAATATTAACAAAGTTCAATTTTAGTATTTACAAAAAGAAATTTTAATTATTAACACCCTTTCATGTCTCGTAGACAATTAATAATTAAAATCTAGAATCCAACGTTACATTTAAATAATGGTTAGGTGACCTTTATCCCATTATTTAAATTAACAAGGTAGTCAACTTTTGACAATTGCAATCCTTTGCAACTTCTAGTTTTATGGAATCGGTTAAACATCTTTATGTTTAGTTGGCATGTTTAATCCCATCAACACCATTGTACGCCATGCTTCGGTGACCCTATTCATATGGTTTCCAACTCAAGTCATCCTACTTACACACACGTGTGAGTTTACACATATAAGTGGTTAGGTGACGTTTATCCCATAAATATGTTAAGCCCACCTCAGACACACAAGTTCACTAAATATGGTTAGGTGACCTTTATCCCACAAAGAGTTCCCAAGTGATTTGAGTGTTGTATAAAAGAATGATGTTAAACTTGTTTAATGGGATTTTGTTTCATTAATTCTAGTTATGAAAACATTTTGTACCTTACATTTGCATGCATTCAAATGCGTGGTACATTAGTGAAACCAATTTTCAAGGCTCTTTTAATAAAACCCAATTTTATTGCGAAAATATTAACCTTTGATAAAAACCATTTTATTACCCATATTAATGTTTCCAAAAGAACCGTTTGAAGCTCGTTGTTGATCTTAAATGTTTAACAGTGCATATCCAAATATCACATAAACAATAAGAATAAATCAACTACACAAGCAACACATACAACAACAAGTTCATAACCATAGCCAACTAATTTAACATCACTTGTTAACCGAAACAAGTGAGTTAATTAGGTCCTTCCTAAGGGTAAAATGACACAACACTTGTGTCGGTGAACTCCCACTTGATCCCGCATCCAAATGCTTCAAGCGTCCACTTTGTGTTGTGATTCTCCCATTCGATTTGGGCTTCCAAATGGCCTTAAATTTCTGAACCAAACTCCTTTGGGCCTTCAAAATATGTTTTCGGTTATTGGGCTTAAATCCCATTAAGAACTATAAAGCCCTTTTGAGCACAAAATTGGCCCAAACCGAAAAACATCCTTGTTGCATCTTCTTTTACAAAAATATATCCTATATACATTTTTCTAGTAAAAGTAAAATATAACTAACCTATTTATTTTACATACCAAATGAAAAATAAATAAATTACATACCCAAAAGGAAGAACAAATACATATAATTATTACAACCCTTTGAATAATCAAATACAAATCACAACACATCCAAACACAAGATCTCGGCTAGGTTATGAACATCAAGATACATATCCAAATATGTAAGCAAAAACCCGAGAGCTTCCCCTTGAACCACTGATTTTCAGTTAATGTATAAACAAACCGAATATCATGATTCTTGTTCAAACAACTAAATCATCCAAATGTTTAAATTTTTCAAGATTACAATATGCATGTAAAGTAGAATCTTGAAAAATTCTGGGGAAACATTGACCAGAATTCTCGGTCTGTTGGTGAATTAACAACGAGAAACCGATATTTCAGTCCAGATGAAGCATGTATCCATAAAACCGGCTCTTGATACCATTGTTGGGGTTTTAACAAGTTTATCAGAGTCATTTTATCCATATAAAATGAAAAACGCAGCGGAATTAGGATTGAAAAACTTGTTGCAGTTAATATGTATAAACCATTTTATATATCTGTTAAAAAAACCCGTAATGGATCGTTAAATGAAAAACATGCTTACAAACAACCATAGGGTGTTTAGAAAACTACCTCTCAATGGGTTAGAGGAAGATAATCTGTGAATGGTAGCTTCCAAAAAAGGAGGACTCAAGCTTGTCTACCCCAAGCTTCTACAAACACCTAGTTGCTAGGATTTTTACACTTGAACGATCTCCGTTCACTATTTTTTTCTTCGACCGATCGAGAGAAAACCAACAGAAAAACCGATTTGCACCTTTTGTGTGTATTGTAAGTTATCAGAGAGAGTGGTTGATTGCAATCATATATTGTATGTCTTGTGAAACTGAATTTCAGTCGAGGATAGAGAGAAAAGTGGGCGGGACGCAGCCCCATAACCCATCCGCATTTCTCAAACATTCATCCACGTTAGTAAATACGGATAAACAACCTCCTACCGCATTTGTGAATGCGGATGAAGAAATTTCATCCGTATTTCCCAAATGTACATCCTTATTTGTAATGCGGATAAGTAGTTCCATCAGCATTTCCACAAATGCACATCTGTTTTTAGTCAATGCGGACGAACAGTTTCATCAGCATTTCCTCAAATGCTCATCCTCATTAGTAAATGCGGATGAAGAAATTCGTTCAGCATTTCCACAAATGCACATCCGCATTAGTAAATGCGGATGAGGAACATTCATCTCATTTCCTCAAAAGCACATCCGCATTAGTAAATGCGGATGAGTAATTAAGAAATACGGACAAAAGACTTATATTGTTGTTCAACCATTTGAATAACAATATAGAATACTCTCTCTCTCTAGAATAAATTATCCATATAATTTATTCACAACACTAGTGCAAATATTTAGAAACCCAATTTCTAAACACTTTAAGTGTTAATATTTATTTACATGATCATATCATAAAATAAATATTGTAGGTGTTTGTCTAGCATGTTATTGGGTATGACCCGACTTGGATCATAACATACTAGCCACATCAATTCAATATGTGTCTTGGGCAAACCGTTCCCAACACCAACAAACTCCCCCTAGGCTGATGCTACCAAAACTTTATTTCCTTCTGCTTCATAAGGTCTTTGTTACCAGGAAAGAAGATATTTGTCTGTCTCCTTGTTCTTCCCTGATGTGATGGTGAGGAGCTTGTACAAGTCATTCATAGATAATAGATCAAGTCTGTTGCTCTGAATGACATGCACCCTTTGCTATGTCCATCTGAAGAGAGTTAGTTGATTTGAATTGTAGTCATATTCCCATCTAACTATTGGTTTTGAAGTTGGACCTTCAACCATATGCAGGAATGTTCTTCCTTGTCTAGTTGCTCCTTCTTCTTCTTCCTTTGATCTCCTCTTCAACTCTTCTTCAGTCTTGGCTTTCTTTGTAAGCTCAACCAGATGAAGACTATTTAGATGATTTCTGATTTGAGCAGCAACCTGAGAGTTGGAGGGATTAGAGAATGGTTTCTCTGCTAACTCAGCAATGTCAAATCCACTAGAGTGTAACAGAGATGAATTATCAACCTTGTTTACTTCACCATTCTCCCTTTCCACAGCAAAGCTGTGTGAAGGTTCATCGAACCTCCACTGGACTATTTATTTTCTAGGACTGAGGGGTTTGGTTGAAAGCTTGTCTCCCTTCCTAAAGTCCAGCAGAGTCCCCAGTCTCCTTCTTAACTTCTTTTCTTCTTCTGTAAGAACATCTGAATTGGTTGCAAGAAGTTGGAGAGCTTGGTCCAGTGTTCCCCTAGGCAGATCAAGGAACGCATCTCTTGTGAGGGAACTGGAAGAGCCATCAGTATATTTTAGCTTAATTGTCTCTTCCTTATAAGAGATGTCGCTCAGTGTTATGCAGTTGATGAGCTTCTTCTTGATCTCCTTGAACTCTTCTAAGGTTAGGGGCTTAGATGTTTCAAAAGATGGTTTGGTTATAGATTGGGTTCTGGGTTGTGTTTTGGGTTTAAGGATAGGTGGTAGTGGTGGTTGTTGGGAAGCAGTGGGTGAGGGTATAGGTAAGGCTGATGGTATGGGTTTAGGGGTGTAAGGCTCAGTGGTTGGTTCAGTTTTGATAGGGAAGGGAAAAGATGTGGGTGGTTGCGGTTTGAGTGTTGGTTTGGGTGCCTTCCTCTGAGCACTTGGTCTTTGAATTACCTCCTGCCTTCTTCCTAAGCGAATGTCAGCTTTGATGTCACTAACATGTCGCTGTAGGGTCTTGTCTGACATAGGACCCACCTGTTTGCCTGTGAAGCCATGGGCTTTGAGATAAGCTTTCATCCATTCCTTATCTCCTTCACTCTTAGCAGCTATGAGCTTTGCCTCTCCTTCTTCTTCTTCTCCCTTAGCTTCTCTCTGGCAGTCCTCTTCCTCTCTTTATTGATTTGATCTTGCTCTTTGTGAAAAAGAAACAAGATCGTATCATAATCATGAGGTGCCAGCTCCTCTTGAAAATAGCCTCTAGAGCAGAGAAAGGCTATCCTCTCCATCCTCTCCCTTTCCATAGCCTCTTCCTTCCTTTTCCTCTTCTCCTCTTATTCGGCCAACCTTGCTGCTTCCTCCTTTTCTTTTTTAGCAAGGTTGCCTTCTCCAGCTTTACAAGCTCATCAAGTGGGAGTAGAAGGATATCTTCATTGACTACTCTCTAGCTGATGAGCCTGTCTATAACGTCCACTCTCATCTTGTTGTTGATACTTTCTTGAGTGGTTGTTGCTACTTTGCTACTTGCAGCCAACAACTTCCCAGTATCAATTCTTCTTTCTTCTTGAGCTTTTCCAACCTTTCCTCCTCTAGAAGCTCCTTAGCAGTGAGCTTCCTCTTCCCTTTAGGATCATAGGAAGATTCAACCTTTGGAGACTTAGGTTTAGAGGATTCAGGTTTGGGAGAGTGGGGTTGGACTTGTGGTGTTTGAGATAGAGGGGTTGTAAGGAAGTCCTCACTGTTAACCTCAGAGGTTAGGTCAAGAATGGCCTCTGTGATGAACAGATCATCAAACAAGGAAGACAATTCAATTATTCATTCCGCAGCTTGGATTTCTGCTTCGGAAGTAATTAGAACTGCACTACCCGTCCCTTCTAAATCTGTTGCTGGGTTATGAGTCTGTATATCCCCTTTGAAGTTAATCTTAGGTTTAATAGAGACCTTAGGTTGACCAACTTCCTTTTTAGAGGTAGGTGGTGCACTCAGCCTTTGAAGTTCATCAGCTCCAAAGTAGGCAACGACTACATCAGGGGAAGGTTGTTCAATGGAGGAGCTTATCAAAATGTTGTTAAGAATCTATTGAGGTCTATAAGCATCCTTGGGTCCACTTGAATAGTAATGGGAGCTGGTTGAGGAAGATGGTTACAGGGTGTTGTTGTGCAGGATAAAAAGAAGATATGACATCAATGGAAGCTGTTGTGATAGCAAAGCTAGGTTCTACATGTCTTTGTTCTGGTACATTCTCCCCCTTTTTGGTAGCATCATCTTGAGAAGTAGATGAGCTAGAGAAAGAACTTAAAGAAACCTGAGTCTGTACATGCCTAACAGACTTCTTAATTTGTGTCTCAGCTAGTTGAGCCTTGAGATGTTTAATCTCAAGTTGCTGAGTGGAAGACCTGTCCTCTAAAGTCTTAACCTTTGATTCAAGGTTTGAGACTTTAGAAAGTAGGTCACTGACAATGAGTTTCAGACTACCCTCATCTTATTTTGAAGAATCATTGGAAGATGAGATAACATACCGAGTATGTTCATCATCACCACCAGTAGTGGTTTCTTGGCGTCTGGATACCCTTGCTTAGTGATGTCTATTTTAGAGTCATCAATTGGCAAGGTTGCCTTAGACTCAGTCTCACTTATGTTACCATTGTCCTGAGAGGTTAGTGAAACTCTCAGTAGTGGCAGCTGAGCCTACATAAGTCACCTCCATACCAGTTTGACTCACCTCAGTTAGGTTTAGCTGATGTGGGCTAGACATTAGAGGTTCCCTAGGGCTCAGTTGATCTTGAGAGTGGTGTGGTAGATCAACATCATGGCCCGGATGAAACATAATGTCCTCATCAGGTCGAGTTAATAGGTCAATAAAGGATATAGAAGTTATATCAAGTGAACCGGGACCTTGGTCAGCACCTAATGGCTCCTCTACAATAGCAGTTGAGCCAATAATGGCTGTCCCTTTTTGGCTACTCAGGGGAGTGTTGAGACTTACCCTAAGGGCTAATGGCTTGGGTTGTGGTCTCGTCAGGTTGAGACTGAGGAGACTCAACGCTAACATTGAGGTCAATGGTGGAGGATGGTTGGACCTCTGGCTGAGTGGGAGCCATGAGTTCCACTCTAGCCTTTTTTGGATTGAATGGAGGGGACCTGATCAAGCAGAGTAGATTGATCAGGGGTTCATTTGGGGCATCTTGTGTAGGTGATCTTGATTGGGTGGGAAGTAGTAATTGGCATTGGAGTGGTGGTGTCTGGTGTGGGTTCATTACCTGCTAGGCTTGCAGGGATGTCACCAGGAGCCGTTGGCTCAAGCATACCTGGAAGAAGATCAGTGAATCTTCCAGTGAAGTTAGTGGACACCTTTTTTAGAATTTTGAAGATGCCAGGCCTTATATGAGGGACTAGTAGAACATCTTCATATTGTAGTCTGTCCTGGTCTAGCTCACAATTGATGGTGTGCTGAATGAACCGAGGATACATGTAGAAAGGATCCCGGGTGAGATTACCTCTGAAGTTATTCATCACAAAGCGTGAGTAGTTGAAGCGCAAGCCCTTTACCAACCCGTGGACTAGGCAGCCCAAATCATATGGGATTTGATCCCATCCCTTGGACTTGTTGGATAGGCAGTGCAGGATGATGTGTAGCAAGAACTTCCAATTGTAGGAGAAATTGAACTTGTAGACTGTTGACTTGCTCACATCGTCACCATATCCCATCTGAGTGTAAGTGTTTTCCAACTCGGACTTAGGGAATTCAGTAGGGGTGCCTTTATCATGAAGCTCTAGATGCTCCCTGATGGTTGATTCAGTTATTGTGATCTCCTGGCCGCAGATCCTCGATCTGATGACCCTTTCATCGTTAATCATCTCGTATCGACCATTGGCCCAGAATTCGGCCATATGGTTAGAGTAGATGGTGGGGTTAATAGTGAGGGTAGTGAAGTATGCCGATTGGGACAGAAATTCGACAATAGGTGTAAA
Organism: Flaveria sonorensis; assembly: GCA_025506505.1. NCBI lineage: Eukaryota > Viridiplantae > Streptophyta > Magnoliopsida > Asterales > Asteraceae > Flaveria > Flaveria sonorensis. The sequence continues at coordinate 46,457,164 of CM046426.1, read as the reverse complement.
GTCGGCATCCTTTGAAGAATCAAGGATGGAAACTTGGTTATGTTGGGGATTTAGGGCCATTGTTTAAGGGAGTGTTGTTTGATCGAAGGAGTTTGAAAGTAAGTGAAGAAGATAGTGGAAATTTGGGGCTTTTGTAGTGGTAAAAAAGTAAAGAAAGAGAGTCAGAAGCTTTTAAATGGGGGTTAAAAAGCCAAACCGATAAGGTGAAAGGACTGTTTGGGTTTCGATTTGACAGGGGCGGTAAGATAAACCATTTAAAATATTCTGACAATTATCAATAAAATCTTACTTTTTACAGAGTGGGGCCCAAAGATTTCTGTTACACAGTAAAAGTTTTCTTCCGAAGGTAAAATTACTTCAGAGAGAAAACATTTGTGTTTCTCAGTATTGTCTTCAGAAGCCATTTTTACTTCCGAAAGCCAACCATGTCTCAATGACAAGTTTGCTTCTGAGAGTACAGTCTTCTTCCAAGAAAGGAGGTTAGTAAGCCTCGGAAGTGGATTTAATTTATAATTAAATGTTCTTCTGAGGCTAAAAACTCTTCAGAAGAGAATATTTATACAGAGGAATTTGCCTTTGGAAGATAGATAAAGTTCTCTTCCGAGGGTAAATTTCTCATCGGAAGAATTTATACTTAGAAAATTTTGAAGAAAACCTTTTTGTAACAGAGCTTAGATTGTATGTAGACAACATAGACAAGACATATTAAAGATGTTTTTCAAAAGAGAAAGACTAGTCCATGTTAATCATCACAATAGCTGTAATTAAATATTTAAATCTTTGTTCATGAAAGGCTTTGGTGAACAAGTCAGCATATTTTCATTTGAATTCACCTTGACTAGCTTTATTAGATATTTCTTATGAATATCTCAAATGAAATGATACCTGATGTCGATATGCTTTGTCTTGGAGTGCTTGACCGGATTTTCTGTGATAGAAATGACACTCTTGTTGTCTATGTGGATAGGAGTCTCCATGAAGTTGAAACCATAGTCCAGCATCTTATTCTGAATCCATAGCAGTTAACCACAACAGCTCGCAGCAGCAATGTATTCAGCTTCAACAGTTGATGTAGAGACACATGATTGCTTCTTGCATTGTCAGGAGATAATCCTTCCACTAAGAAATTGACATCCTCCGGATGTGGATTTCTTGTTGATGTTGCAGCCACCATAATCACTGTCAGTGTACCTATAGAGATTGAAGTCCTTATTCTTAGGATACCAGAGACCCAGTTTGGGAGCTCTTTTGAGGTATCTAAGAATTCTCTTGGCAGCAATTAGGTGAGACACCTTGGGAGCAACCTGATATCTTGCACAGATACAGGTTGCAAACATGATATCAGGTCTACTTGCAGTGAGATACATCAAAGATCTAATAATCGCCCTGTACTGATGCTGATCAGTATCCTTCCCCTCGGAATCAGGACAAAGATTGTGATTTCCGGGTATAGGTGTCTTGGCTGGCTTACAATCTTTCATCTCAAATCTCTCTAAGATATCCTTGACATTCTTAGATTGATTGATGAAGAATCCCTCTTCCATCTGCTTCACTTGAATTCCAAGGAAGAAGTCCATCTTTCCTATGGAACTCATTTCAAACTTCTTCCTCATGATGCCTTCAAAGTCTTTACACATTTGGTCATTTGAGGATACAAACATGATGTCATCGACATAGACTTGAGCAAGCAACATGTCTTTCCCAGACTTCCTTATGAACAATGTCTTGTCTATGGTGCCTCTAGTGTAGCCATTCTTCAAAAGAAACTAAGACAGTATCTCATACCACAGCCTAGGTGCCTGATGCAACCCATAAAGAGCTTTATCCAGTTTACACACATAGTTGGGGTGCTGTGGGTCTTCAAATCCAGGTGGCTGGCACACATAGACTTATCTATCAATATCCCCATAAAAATTGCACATTTGACATCAAGTTGATAGACAGTGAAGTTCTTGGATGCTACAAAAGCAAGAAAGATTCTCATAGCCTTAAGTCTTGCAATAGGTGCAAAGACATCAGTGTAATCTATGCCTTCTTTCTGTGTGTATCCTTGAACAACAAGTCTTGCTTTGTTCTTGATGATCAAACCTCTATCGTCTCTCTTATTTCTAAACACCCACTTGGTGCCAATGGGGACTTGGCCAGGTGGCAATGGACACAAGTTCCATACCTTTTGCCTCTTGAATTGAAGCAAATCCTCTTGCATAGCTTCAACCCAATTGTTATCCTTGAGGGCTTTTTCCACCTTCTTTGGTTCCATTTAAGAGAGAAAGCATGAGTACAAGCAGACATTCCCATTATGGGTCTGATTTCTTATTCTCACACCTTCTGAGACATTCCCAATGATGTTTTTAGCTGGATGAGTGTTGTGTATCCTAAGCCTAGGAATCTCATCTAGTTTAGGTTTGAGAAGTTTTGCTCAGGATTTTGAACACCATGATCAGCTGATGTCTCATGCTTATTCAATGAGGACTGATTGAATGAATGTGTGACAGCATCAATGATATTTTGCTGAGAAGCAGCATCAACAGTTGCTTGTTCCTCCAGATCACTATCTTTATTAGCTTGGTGTTGAGTGCTTGAGTTGTCAACTGCTGAGTTGTGAGGCTCAGTTGGCTGACAGCTTGTTAAATCTCTATTGTTTCCTGAGATAGTCATGCTTTCAGGACTTCTAATAGTGGGAGCTTGTTCTTCAATTCTTCTTGGAGAATTGGGAATAGGTCTGGGTAACTCAAACAGTTGATCTTCATAGGGGTCACTTTGAGTTCCTGTTCCAGCTGAAACATTCTCAAAAGATGGTTTAGAATAGTTTGGAAACAATTCTAAATTGAAGATATGATAAGGACCATTCCCCTTAACATAAGAGTGTGCTCATTAACAACAATGTTGGTTGATTCCTCAAATTATTATTTTTGATGTTATATACTCTATAAGCAATAGAGGTTGAAGAATATCCAACAAAAATAGCATCATCCGACTTTTTAGCAAATTTTGCTAAATTGTCCTTTGTGTTAAGTATGGTACACCTGCTGCCAAAGAACCTAAGAAAGCTAATGAACGATGGCCTCTTGTTCCATAGCTCATAAGGGGTTTTTCCATGGGGCTTAACAATGAGAACCCTATTCTCCACATAGCATGCAGTGCTGACTGCCTCTGCCCAGAAAGTTAAGGTAGCTTTGAATCAGCTAACATAGTTCTTGCAGCCTCAGTAAGTATGTTGTTCCTCCTCTCAGCAACACCATTCTGTTGAGGAGTTTTAAAAACAATGTATTGTCTGGTAATCCCTTTTGAGTTACAGAATGAGTTAAGAATTTGATTCTTAAACTCAGTCCCTTGATCACTTCTAATGATTTTTACCTTGTGATCCTTTTGATTTTCAATTTTAAGAATAAAATATTTTAAAGTTTCAGCCGTTTCATATTTAGTTCTTAAAAAGAATACCCATTAAATCTTGTAAAATCATCAACAATCACAAGATAATATGATTTCCTTCCAATGCTCATTATACTTGTGGGACCAAAAAGATCCATGTGCAATAAGTGGAATGGAGTGGTGATGGAGTTAACCTCTTTGGATTTGTGAGTAACCTTGTGTTGCATTCCTTTCAGGCAAGCAACACAGTTATATTTACAGAAAAACTCCTTTTTAGGCACACCATGTACCAAATTATTTTTAACCAGCTTATTCATGGTTTTAAAATTAACATGGCACATTATTTTATGCCATATAGTTGACTCATCACCACTGTCTTTGGAAAGAAAGCATGATACTTCACCCAGTGGAGAAGCATTATTCATGTCTAGCTTGTACATATCCCCTCTCCTGGGAGATATAAGAAGCACCAATTCCTGAGGAATTGTCATCCCGGGTTTGAGGATAATGCACTCATGTTCTGTGAAAAGCATTTGGTGCTTTTGATCATATAATTAAGAAACACTTAACAGATTGTGTTCAAGCTGTTTGACAAAGTTTACTTTGTCAACTTTTAACTTACCATTGGATATACTACCTTTACTAGAAATGTATCATCCGGCTTCACCTCCAAACTGAACAAGACCTCCATCAAAATGTTCAAATTATTGTAGGAGAGATCTGTTCCCTGTCATGTGCCTGGAGCATCCACTGTCCACAATCCACACATTTCCATTCTTGTCATGTGGATGTCCCTACACATAAGGTGAAATAATTAGTTACTATTGGAAACCCAAGCCTTATTGGTCTTGGGTTCTTCCATTGTAGATGACATAACTGAACCAAATTGTATGCATGTGGGTTCAATTATAGTTTGTGAAAAGAGGTTTGGGCTGCAACATCTTTTCTGATCTTCCATTCCATCCTATGGTTGATCAGTGTGGATGAACCTGAAGAGGCTTGAGCAGCATGACTTTCTTCCGAGGCTTCTTTCTTCTCGGAAGAGGTTTTCACCACCTTTTCTTCCAAAGCAGTCTTCTTCTCGAAAGGTTTCAAAGGATTCCTTTTGTTTCTTTGTTTGCTCTTTGGCTTGTCTTCCGAAGCTATTTTCCTTTCTGAAGAATGAGTTTCTTCTGAAAGAAACTTAGCTTCAGAAACAAGTTTTCCTTTCCTTAACAATTAGAGCATATGGTAAGGTCCAAATGTGAAACCATCCTTGACTCCTTGTTTCTTAACATTGGTTGCATAATGTGTGCTTGTAGGATTGTAGTAACAACTTTAGCCATGTGGTTATGCAGACCACAGATTATGCACTCAATGTTATTCTTGGTGGGACAAGTGGGCTGTTGTTTCTTGCACATCTTCTTTTCTTCAACAACCTTTCCTTTCAATTTCTAATCCTTCAGCTGGATAGGAGTGCTGGTACTACACTCTTTTCCTGAATCAAAACTTCCAACCACTTGGAATCCAGCTAAGATGAATACACCCTTTTGCTTTGGGTCTATCTTTATCTTAGTCTTAGCCACCTTTTTGGTAGTTTTTCTTGCTGCCTTGATCTTGTTCTTTCTGGCTTTGGTGGTCAAGGATTTATCAGCTGTGGGGATGAGGTTTTCTACCTTATTCTTCCCTATGGTGGTTTCCATTATTGCATCATTCTTTTGCTCACTAGATAGTGGGTCAGCAGTTGGAACCTCTTGCTTATCAATACCACATCTTGGCTGTCTAATAGACACACCTTGGAGTGGGAGGATGATGCTATAATAGTGTTGAAGTTATGCTCTTGAATAGCATACTTCTCTGCTTTAGCCTCAGCTATGACTAGCTGGGCTTGAGCTTCAGTCAACTTAGATATTAGATCTTTTATTTGAGTCCTATAATTGGTATGTTCATGTTTTAAAGATGACACAGTTTTCTCTAACTCTTCTATTTTGAGTTTATAGTCAGATTTTGATCTCTTAAAATCAGATGTTAGGAAATTAAAGGACTCAATATCATATCTAATTTCCATGTTGCAGTCCTGATACAATTTAACCGTAGCAATACAGGCTGGGGTACAAAGATGTTCATATACCTTACTGTCTTCAGTTCCAGCCATGAGAGCTTGAGCAGAGGTGACATCTTGCACCATGAAGCTCTAGTTAACCTCTTGAGCAACAGCTACAGTTTGCGGCTTAGTGGGTTTGGTTACAGCTTTTGAGGTAGCAAGATGTTGGGAGGCTTGAGCTGCTCCAAGATTAGATCTTAGAGCTTTACATTCCTTAGAAAAGTGACCAAGCTGGTTACAGTTGTAGCACTTGGCCTTGCTCTTATCAAACCCGAACTTGCTGTTAGTTGGGTTCTGAGGGAACTGCCTTCCGGTTCTTTTAAAAAACTTCTTTGCTCTGTAGGTTAAAAGAGCCATCTGCTGGACAATATCCATATATTTAACATCATCTAGGCTAAAACACTCTAGAAAATCAAAACAGAATTGAAAATCTCTAGAGTGCTCACTCCCTAAAATAAAAGCACAACTATCCTGGAAAGGAGTGTGTTGAGCTTCTTGAGGCCTGGGTGTCTCAGGGAAAGTGATGTATGGCCCAAAGGAGGATGATGATTGTTGGGGCAAGTTCAGGTACAACTAGGGCTGGGGAGTTCTTGATCCTTCAGTAACATATAGAGCATTATTGACTACAGGATTTAAGGGTCTGTTCATCTGGTGGCTCTTTTGAGTCTCCATTTCCATATGATATCCATCAAGGATTCCATACAGTTCAGTCATAGTGAGAGTGTTGAGATTTTCAGTTCTCTTGATTGAGACACGGTAAAAAGTCCACTCATGAGAAAATACACTCATGAATTTTCTGACTATGTCTCTTTTCTTAAGAACTACTCCCATAATCTGAAGAGAGGTGATCAAGTCCATATACCTGAAGTATTGTTGGCTCAAGGTCTCACCAACAACATAAGTGAAGTTCTCAAACTTCTGCTTCAGCATATCTTTCTTGGTCTCCTTTGATTCAGTAGAACCAGAGTACATCAGTTTCAAAGCGTCAAATAGTTCTTTGACAGTCTCGTATTGCTGAAAGCCTACTATTATGGAGTTTGGTATACCAGTAAGCAACACAGTCATGGTTTTGCAGTCGATGTCTATCTTCTTAAAGTCTTCATCAGAGTAGTCTTCAAAAGCTTTCTCAATCATGGCGCCACTACCAACCAGGGCCACCACCTTTGGCTTGTAAGGACCATGAGTGACAAATCTCCACATGCGGCTATCTTGATACTTGATGAAAGGTTCAATATGTTTTCACCAGGTTCCAGAATCATCAGGGGTGATGATAGGAGCCTTCGTCATGGTTCCTATCTCCGACTCAGAAAATTTTTGGTTAAGAGCCATTTTAGTGAAGTGAGTAAGTGTGAAGAAATAAGGATGATTTGGGATGGTTAGATCTCACAATCAAGAGCCTAAAATGCTCTGATAACAATTGCAGGATCGATGTTGGTTTCACAACACAAGTTTATCTCACAAACTCACTTAATCTCACTCGGTTGATGAAGCAGAATCTCTAACTAAGTTGACAATAATATAATAAGTTAATGAACACAAAAATGGTTTTCAAGATACTTGTATATATTATTTCTCAACTCAGTAGTACAAGACTCTTACAAGCATGGTTACTTAAGTTACAATGAGACACTATACATACTACTATCTACAGCCGGTTATACTTGGAAAACCAGCTGGAATTTACCACTAGACAAATACTACATTGCTAGAAGTAAAGTATCTAAGATAAAATACTATCCTAGATTAGGTAGTCATGACAGGTCCATGACTTATCTTTTGTCACCAACTAAGAATGGTAACAGTACTAACTGATAAAGGTGAACAGTGGATTAAAGTATGGTCAACTACATGGGCGTGGGAAAGCGCCATGCAGTATATCAGAGTTGGCAACGGATGTCAAACAACCCATACTTATGTCCACTGGTTCATAGTTGATTCTTCTGAAGGTAAATAGCTTCGGAAGAATAAATTTCTTCCGAGGCCATTTATACTTCGGAAGAATCAACTTCTTTCGAGTCTTCTGCAAGTCTTCATGACTTCATTCTTCGGAAGACTTTGTCTTGGATCTTCTAAGTGTGAATTCTTCGGAAGGAGAACTGCTTGGTTTCGGAAGACTTGGTTCTACCTTCGGAAGTTCTTCATATACTTCGGAAGGAAAACTACTTAGTCTCGGAAGACTTAGTTTTCCTTCGGAATTTCTTCATACTTAAGCTTCGAAAGATCTTCAACTTGTCTTTGGAATAACAGCTTTGTCTTCGGAAGACTTCTTCAATTGTACTTCAAAATACTCTAAGTGTTGTTTTGGTTGCACCAGCGTCATATGATCCAACAAGCCACCATGTCATAAAAGATTAAGACTTGATAGACACTTCAACCAATCAACTACAACACATGTGTTAACTATAACCATGACTTGTGTAGAAAGGGATTTGATGGGAATTGACTGTTTGTGTACATAGAGAATGGGGAGTATTTTAATAAATGTTTAACAAGCTAGTGGCTAGAAAAAATATAGTATGCTTCTTAATAAGGGTTAATTGTAAGAAAAATGATAACTAACATTTTTTAGTTTCTAATTTAGTCGTCAAAGTTTAAATATCACCGACAAAAAATTATATTATACAAAACTAATATTTAAGATAGAATGAAGAAAGATGATTTGACATTTTCAAAATTGGTTATAAATAAATAAATGGAAATAAAGTATCGATACGGACCGGGTTATACATGATGTTATTACAAATAAATTTATAGCTTTAGATGTTCAGTCATGTTCTTAAATCCAGTTACCCACAATTAATAACATGTATGATTACTCTCATCAAGAACCGATTGTATTAATATATTATAAACTAAAGATGTCAAAACCTCTAATAAAATAGAGTAAATTACAAATTTTGCTCTTTAATTATTGTTAAAATTACGGATCTTGCCCTTAAACTTCGATAAGTATACTGAGCGTCCTTTATTTGAAAATTTATCTTATCATCTACTCTTTCTACTAACAGAAATTAACTTTTTCAATTAGTTTTCAATAAATGACAGTTTTACCCTTACCATTTAAAGGATCAAATATGTAAGTTTTATTAATCTTTTGTTTTCTTTTGGCTTTTTTTCTTTTATTACTTTACATTTTTTCTTTCTTTTCCTTCATCATTTTGTTTTATAAATATTCTCTTAACTATTACTAATTAATTAAGTTTATTTTTTTAATATAAATTTTTGTATAAATGTTTTATTTATATGGTAATTTATAACCCAAATACAAGTTATATTACATTAGAATAATAGTAAAATAACACAAAGGTGTTTGAAATTTCGGATGGATTTTTGTAGGTCCATTGTGGTTAAGACATTTAGATAATTCATGAACAAAAAATTTATAAGTTATTTGAAATGCATCATCTATTTTATTATTAAATATCTAAAGTCTTGATTTAAAATAAAATTAGTTTATTAAAATGTATTTCATAAATTTTATATAATCTTTATTTTTATCTAAATATTGTGTAGTATATATGTCTAAAAAATTTAATTTCAAAAAATATTATTCTAAAATTTAGTTCGTTTAACTTTGAACTAAATTTCCAAAATTAGAAAGCAATATTTAAAAGATACAATTTGAAATAACTTTGTTCTTTATAAAAAAAATATTATATAACTAATTTAATTAAAATTTCAACAACTAAAATTTATTAAATAGATTATATAAACTAAGAAAACCATGGATAAATATGATGGTCATTATTCTTATTTAAATATGTATTTATAAATATTCGTTGGAAACTTGCAAGTTTTAAAGAAACTGCAGTTTGATTCATTTGTTCGAATTAAATGTATTAGAGCATTACGATCGCTAGAACTTGTCGGAATATTATATATCATAAAGAGTAGATGAAGAGTGCTGAATGATGTTTGTGCCTATGTCTGAGTCGAAGTCGCATTTTATAGACATAAAGGAATAATGTCGAAAATATTTATGTCTGATTCAATGTTTAATGGTTAGTTATGTTTATGTTTAAGTTTTGATTAATTAAATTTTGGTAATTTATGTATTATTATTTTTAGTTTAAAAAATATTATGATTTCTCTAAGTTTTATTTTATTAGAAAAGTAAATAACTAAATTGAAAAAACAATAACTATAATAAATTATAATTCTATAAATAGTAGTATATTTTATACAAAATAATTAAAATTAATTAATAATATTTAAGATAAGCTTGTAAGATAAATTGATTAGAAAAATAAAAAATAAAAGCAAGTAATAAAATAAAAGAAAGAAATAAATATAAAAGTATAACTTACATATTTTGTTCTTTAAAGAGTATGGGTAAAACAATCATTTACTAAAAACTTAACAGAAAAAATTAACTTCAGTTAGTGTAAATGACACAGAACGTGAAAAATTTTCAAATAAAGGATATTCAATGTACTTATCAAAGTTTAAGGACAAGATTTATAATTTTAATAATACTTAAAGAACAAAATTTGTAATTTACTCAATAAAATATTTGTTATGCTTACTAACTTAAATAAACTCTTTTACTGGGTGTATTTTTTTTAGTTTAACACTTGATAAATACTATATTAATTTAATTCATTTCATATAAAATAATAAGAAATGGTATGCATTACTCAAACCACATTTTCCCTCTTTATTTAAAGACACTGTTTGTTTTCAAGAACACAACCACAAACAAAACCAACTTCTTCCACACTTCAAACTTACATCAAATATCGAATTCCTTGAAAAACAACCATTTTTATCTTTGATCATTCAAATTCTCCAACAATTCGTCACAAATTCATCATGTCATCATCAGTTTTCACTTCAAACAGTATCGTTTTAGCAACGACCATGATCTTCGTCTCTGGCACCATCATCTTCATCGCCTTCCATCTCCATAAACAACCCACCACCACGCCCACTGGAGCCACCAAATTCTCCAAGATCCACCACCCAAGACCCTGCATCTCTATAGGTTTGTGTTTCTTTAATCTTTTTTGAAATCGGTTTGAATTTGACTTTTTTTTGATTTTGACTTTTTGTAATGTAGATGGGAAGAAGAAGGTGAAAAAGAAGAAGAAGGTTCCGTTTGCAGAAAATGTGATGGAACCAAGTGGAAGTGGAGAGGAGTTTAGAAAGAGAGGGAGAAGTAAGAATTTTCATAAGTAGAGGACTAGTTCGTCATTATGCAAAGATGAAGGGGGTAAAAGGAAAATAAATATGCCTGTCGTTAGAACTGCTCTTTACTCTGGAATTCTCAGAGATCGTAATGTTCAACGGTTTGCTTGTTCTTGACCTATTTATTTTCTAAATTCAGTCCGTATGTTTTGAAACGATACAAGTTTGATCCCTTATTTTTTGTATACATGTACATATAGTTTCTGTAAAAGGGACACAGAGTAACTATATATTTTAAATGGTGCTTTTGTTGATTGCAAGAAGGTTTTGTAAATGGTACATAAGTTCTTTCATTTCTGATCGGAGTTAGACGATACGATGTTTTAGGAACAAGTTGAGCTTTGTAACGAAGATCTATCATGTCAGATACTTGTTGAATTTAAAAATATATGTTTTATAGAGAATACCATCTGGAGTGAGAGTGGTTCTACTCGTTGTTGTAGCAAAGCCAGCAAGCAAACCACGCCACCAATATCGGGTTGCCCTAAAGATCAAGTCCAACGGTTGTTTAAGCCATGTGTTTACTTTTTACCCACAAATATTTGACTGCTGGGAGATGATATGGACCTTCAGGAGGAGGCAATTGCTATATTGTCGTTTGAAAAAATAAGTTAATTTTTCTTTATATTTATATAAGCATTATTGATTTGCACACTCCTAACTAAATTTTAGAAATTTTTACATGTTTCCTCCTCCTAAGATCATAAATTAAATATTTCCCCAAGCAAAAAAATTAATTATATATTTTCTCTTCCTGAAACATTTATATTACATATTTATATATTTCATTAAAATTAACCTGCTAAATAAGTATTTTACCTTGTTTTTACTAAAAGATTTTAAATATTAATATTTTATTATTATAATCGTTTAAAACTTTTGACAACTATACTTTGTATTTGGAGATATATATTTTATTATCTGTTATTATTGTTTTGAAATAGAGTTTTAAACGAGATGAAATTTGTTGTTTCTATTTATATAAAATACTTGAACTTGAGGACTATTTTTTAAAATACATTAATAAAAATACGAGTATAATACTCACTCAATAAATATGTAATATATATGTTTTAAAAAATATATATATGTAACTGATTTTTTGACTTGGGTAAATATGTAATTAATAATTTTAAAAAGAGAAATATGTAAATGACACTAAATTTTACACTATTTTTCTACCATCTCATTACTTTAAATACATAAAATGATTTACAAATATATCCAACTTAACGTAAAGGGAAAGTAAATCTAATTTTTTTTGCTTGGTTGAGAATTCTTGTTTTATCCTACGCCAAATACATACAAAAAAAAAAGTTTTTTAATTTTTTTTATTTGGTTGGGATTCTTGTGTTTTATTGCTTGGTTTAATATTTATTAGTCTTGTAATGGTTTTTTTAATTAATAAAATGGTAGTTTAAGGAAAAAGTAGTTTACTTTTGAATTAATATTGAATTTCTTGTTAAATTATTAAAATATTAAAGCTATTTTTTAATTAAATTAAATATAAAACAAGTTGAAAGATGGTTGAAAGATTTCCACTTGAGGAGTAACATTTGCAACTTTCAATTTAGTTACCAATGAAAATCCTGATAGCATAACCTTTACGTACATGTTTACATTTGATTTTTACTCAATCTCAATCACAACAATGATTGTAAACAAAATGGGGAAAGGTACAAGCAAAATCAAGTGTAAGTCGATTATAAATTTTTTATAATTATGTTATTAGGGTTGTTCTTTATAATAAAAACAAAAGTTAAGATTATTACTTATCAAACTGTTAATATAGATTATTGTTAGCCAATTATAATAATTTGAAATACTAAAATCCAATTTTCTTAAAATTAGTTAAACAAGTTAATTTTAATGTTAGTCTTGAGTTTTGCAAATCTTAACCATTTCCCTTCTTTTAATTTTCCTTTTGTCTCGATTTTTGGCTTGAGGTTCAAAATCATGCAGTTTATTTTACCAACGGTGTCAACATTTTATGTTAAGTGATTGTTAAAAGCATTTTTATTATTTAATCTCTTATACCAACTAATATAGACTGATTTGTCTAAAAGAAGCTTACGGATTTATTTTTGATTGTTTGATATGAGCTTTTCCAAAATATTACCCGCCTTGTTATGACTTAAGCCAACACACCCAAATCACATTAGTGATGTTTAATCGAATTACTTCTTATGCAACTAACATATCTCATGTACATGACATATGTAAGATTTAAAAAGAGTGTTAATCTCCAAACTACCCATCAACCCATTTTTATAGATTAGTTAATGATGAATAATATAAAACATAAACTAATCTCTGACTTCTGAAATACATAATTTCTGTTAGATCAACCTCCTCCCATTGAAATAATATTAAATATAGTTTAATGCTGTAAGTCAACGGAGAAGCTACTAGAAAACTATAATGGTCGTTATAAAAATATGCCTTACGTTTGTTCATTCATAATATTCTATTACTAAGTTACACGTGTAACATAATTTATATATTTTTCATTCCACACACACAAGGAAAGCAACTATATAAGGTGTTGGAAGCATTATTAATTATACATATACCTTTTAAAAACCTATGTCGCTTTCTACAGTGGTTATATTAGTTTTTTATTTGAAAATTATTTATATTATATATAATGTAAAGCTCTCGCAAACAAAAAGTGTAATTCAACACAATTGGTAAGGCACTTCATATAATTTTTGCTAACCCGGGTTCGAACCATTACCCTTCAGCTTTCTTTTTAAGGATTTTTTTTTTTCGTATATTTTCTTTAAAATGTCGCCATGAACTTTGGGTTCGTGTATAGTATGTAGTGTGACTATGGTAATAGTTGCCTGGCTGTATTTGTTTTTATTGTTTCTTTTCTTTTTTTACTTTTAATTAGTTTTTTTTTTTATTTTTATCAGCTATTCTTTTGTTTTATATGTCACCTATTATGTTGTTTGATTTCTTTCTTTGTAATATTTTTTTTAATAATATTCTTATAAAATTTTCAAAGCAACGTAATTTTCTCTTAATTTTTGAAAATACCCGTGCGGCATTTTTATTTTTTCCTACGTGAAAACGTATTTTTTCGAAGCCAACCTGCCTCATAGCATAGGTAATTACTTGCAACGTGTTTTTTTATGTCTACGTTACAAACTATAAATTTATCTTATTTTTAGTTAAGTGAATTACCCGAACCCGCCGCACCGCGCGGGAGCTAGTTATTGCGTTATCCAGAGAAACACTGAAGCAAGTGTTTTTAAATATAATAGATACAACCAGTGATCAAATTCTCATCATCCATCTTGTTACATCATCTAAAGAAATATTTAATGTATGCTAGAATAGTAAATAATTCAAGCTAGCATTAACCAAATATTCATCAACTAGTTTCAAGCTAGCATTCAAATAATCAAGCAAATAGTCAAATGCTAAATCAAATAATTTAGCAAATAATAAAATAATTTTTATAAAATACTAAAAAAGAAATACCTAAATTGAGGATTTGGGGTTTGTTAATAATCATATTAGAGAGAAAAGGTATGTAACCACTAAAAGAGGGGTGGCCAACGAAAGAAGGCTCCAACAACAAGATTCCGACAAAAACTAGGCAGTTGGGGGGCTTGGGGTGGCAGCTGCAACCAAATTGTTTAAAATCATATATGTTATCAAACTAATAATCCCTTCAGTTTACCTATATATGTAAAAAGGAAGGTGAGAAATAGTTGGCTTAAAGGTGTTTGTTAGTATATTCTGTTGGGTGGACCCGATGACCACTCGTTTTCTAGTGAGGGATTGTGACACTAACAACCAGGTTGAGGCGGTTGCCTCTCTAGGGAATCCGGCTTCTACCAGCGCTATAGTTAGTATATTTCTTTGGGTGGACCCGATGACCACTTGTTTTCCAAGGACCCCTAAATCGAGGAGGCGCCATGTCAAGGAGAGGAAAGGGCTGTAATCTCCGGTAACCCACCTCCGCCATCATCATTAGGTATGTGCACAGGGTTGCCGATCGTGCTCTTTTTATCATGCCCTGAGTGGAGATGGCCTTATAATGAATACAATTAGAGGCTGATGCAACCAAAGAGCAACCAAAGAGCTCTCAGCATGCACAAGTGAAGTACAAGGAAGTTACTTCGGAAGATTTTATATAACTTAGAGAATTATGCTAAGTATCAAATCTTCCGAAGCCAAAAGACCATATCTTCCAAAGCCAAAGATGAAGTCTTCTGAAACTTCAAAGACAAAGTCTTCCGAAGCCAAAGACTGATTTCTTCCAAAGACAGAGAAGACATACTTTCTCTGAATCACCTTTTGACAAAAACTAAATCACTTTTCGCTGCCACTTCTGAAGACTCACCAACTTATATGAGTAGGGAAAAAGTCTATGCTTTTGTCAACTGTAGATTAAGGTTTTTGTCTATAACTTTCCAACTATGTACTTTTTATCCTTTTTGTAATATATTAGGATGTGAGCTATGGCATGTCATAGTCACTAGTCAAAAAACAATCTGCCTTTTGACTCTATATTGATCTTGTTGTCTAGATTAGTGTTTCCAGCTAGCCTTCAAAGTATGGCCGATTGTAGGATGTAGTATAAAGTGTCTCAAGTACTTGTATTTTCATTATATGCTTTGTAACACTTGTAAGAACTTGAGAGAAATATACATCATCCTTGAAAACCATATTTGAGTGTTCTTGTTCTTGTTCTTTCATTTATGTTCTTTCTATCATCACTAACCGGATTCTGATTTGATCTACTAAGTGTTTAATATCTCTCAGCTCTGTAAAACTGTTGCATTGACCACCCTTTCCTGGTCCTACAATTGGTATCAAAGCATTTTAGGCTCTTGATTGTAAGATCTCACCATCTTAGATCACTTCAGTTTCACAAAACACTTATCAACTTAAATGGCAGCTCTTTCTAAGGTTGATATGGAAACCAGTACTATGACAAAGTCTTCACTGATCACTCCTGATTACTTTGATACTTGGTGCCAACATATGGAAGGGTTCATCAAGTCTCAAGACAGCAGGATGTGGACATCTGTTATTGAAGGACCTCATATCCCGAGCACCTCTTTAGCCACTGCTGGAGGTGGGATGATATCAAAGGAAATGGCTGACTACACTGAAGAAGACTGGAAGAAGATAGATGTAGATTAGAAAGCCATGACTGCTCTTCAAACTGCTCTTCCTAACTCTATATTTAGAGGCTTCAAGAAGTGCAAAATTGCTAAGCAACTCTAGGATGACCGAAGCTCAAGTATGAGGGGTTTGAGGAAGCCAAGGAGAACAAGAAAGATATAATGAAACAGCAGTTTAAGAACTTCACCTATAAGACAGGTGAAACAATAACTCAACAATACTTTAGGTATGTAAAGATTGTGGACACTCTAATAGATGTTGGAGTAAAACTTGAGAATAGAGACATAGTGAGAAAGTTCATGTTCTCTCTTCCCAGACAATGGACTCACTCCTGTGTGGCCATCAAAAGAACTGAGAATCTCTCTACTCTTACTCTCACAGAGCTGTATAGTATCCTTAGTGGTTAATAGATGGAGATGAACCTGCAAAATCCATCAAACAACTCTTCCAACAATCAGCTGAGTTTAGCTATTCATGTGGTTGAAAGTGACAGCATAGAACCACGGCATCATCTCATATGATTCCCTAAAAACTCATAAAAGGTTCCTTTCATCACCTTTCTCGAGACACCAAAGGAGAGCTACATCCAAGGAAGCCCATTCCAAGAGACAAGCTCTACACAAGCCTTTGTGTCACTGATGAAAGTTGTGGCAACTTTCTTTATACTCTTGAAGACTTGGTTTGTATCCATACAGATGATCTAGAGTACATGGAGATAGTTCAACAGATGGCTCTTCTCACTCACAGAGCCAAGAAGTTCTACAAGAGGATAGGGAGAAAGTTTCCCAGCAATGTAGCCAGTGGAAAGTTTAGCCTGGATAAAAGCAAGGTGAAGTGTTACAACTGTAACCAAATAGGAATCTTTGCTAGAGAGTGCAAGGCACCAAGGACAAATGGTGGCCAGGCATAATCTAGACCAAATTACAGTGATGCAGCTCCAAGAACTAAGAAGCCAAGCCAACCAAAACAATATGCTGCTGTTACTGTTGAAGAAGGAGGCTTTGACTGTAGTTTTCAGGTAGAGGATGCTTCTCCAAACCAAGCACTGATGTCTAATCATGAAGAAGCTAAGGTATTGAAACATCTTTGTACTCCTGAATGTATTGCTAAAGTTAACATGTATAGGTCCTACAACTTGGAAGTGAGATCTGATCTTGAGTCCTTGAACATTTTAAAAGATGGTTTTAAAAGAGTTGAAAATGATTATAAACTTAAAATAGAAGATTTAGAGAAAATTATTTCAACTCTTAAGCATGAGCACATAAATTACAGGACTCAAATTTAGGATCTTATTACTAAGTTAACTAAGTGCCAAGCTGAGCTTGTGATCAGCAAAGCTAGGGCAAGAAATGTGTCTTGAAGAGGGAACCTTCAAGAACATAATATCTTCATCCATGCATGCAAAGATTTTATCAAAACAGGAAAGGATTGGGTTCAAGCAAGATAGCTCCTATACACACATTGTTATTTGTAAGACCTCCAAAGTGTGGAACTTGTCAAGATGAGCTGCCCTCCATAGATCCCATTCAAGAAAAGGATGAAGATAAAAAGGAGATAGTGAAGGATGAACCTGAGATGAGTGACAAGGCTTATCCTAAGAAGGGACACTATTCTCCTGGAGAGAAGAAAGAATCAAGGATGACCAAGTCTGTAAGGAGGAACTTGATCAGGGCAGCCAAAAGAAAGTCCAAGAAAGTCCAAGAGATAAAGGCAACATTCAACTCCAAGAAAAAGCAAGTTTTTATCTCTGCTGGATTTGAAATGGTAAAGACTAAAGACTCAATTATGGACTCTAGTACCAGGTGTCACACCCTCGCTAAAGAGGAAACACGAGAATGCGACGGATGGGATCGTCATAACACATTGGGGGTTTAAGAGAATATCTAAGGCATTCTCCGTTCCTGGGTCATGACGTCACCCGACACATAGGAACACATGTCAAGTATACTCAATAACATAACGGCATACCATAAATGCATGAACAAACCAAAGTCCCATTCGGGAACAAATCAACACAATCGCCAAACAATACCAAATACAAAACCAACAAAAATTACAATCCATAAGGCCAAACAATTCAAAACATATCCCCAAAGTCTCATGAAATGTCTAATGCTCCTAGAGGAGCGGTCTCGTCTAAGTCCACAGCCAATCACCTAGGCTTCATTACCTGAAAAGACATGCTCTAAAAAGTCAACATACATTGGTGAGTTCACAGGTTAAAAAGTACAAATAGTTTTCCGTGCTCAACATGTATAGAAATTTGTATGTGAACAGAGTACATAGTAGTCAAGATATCACCACAAGTCCCAATTCAGTCCAAGTCCAAGATAAGTCCAAGTCCAATATACCCGGATTATATTCACCCAAGGGCAAGCCTAGGCCAAGTCAGTCTCGACTAGTATACCGACAACAAGGGTGGGGGTGTCAACCCGTTAGTACTAACAATACCTCTCCATGACGTCCAAGCCAACAAGTCCAACAACAAGCACAAGTGCAAGTACACACTCATGAATGACTATCAAGACTCAAACCATGACCCCAAACCACATACAATGTCCCAAAGTGATTTTTAAAACACGGCATAGTCCAAAACCATGAGCATGCTTTTTCCCCGAATAAAATATATTAAAAAGGGGCCGTGAAACTCATCTTGAAGAGTTATAGTTCAAATCCCACAATACTCAGAGTAAGCTCTAAAAATATAATACACCAAAGGATTAATATAGCACAAAGATAAACGACCAATATGGGTGTAATCCTTTCAGACCAGCCCTTAACGCTAATCAAGGTTTTCCATCGTCGTACCTATTAGTTTAATTCTTTTGTAAAGAATTTTAAATAAATTTTATATGCAAAACTTGTCTTAATTTAGATTATTTAGTCCCAACCCTTACTTTTAAGTTTTAACGAGATAATTCAGCATATATATCTGATTGTGCATCAGTCTTGTATAGACTGTTAGGAGATGAAAAGATAACGAAGCATTGCGTAAAAGGTATCATTTGAAAGAGGAGACTTTTAATTAAACCAGAAAAAAATCACATCTATTCGACAAATTATGAGAAAGTTATGACTCGAAGAATACCGACTAAACTGCTGTCCAGATTCGTCAGTTTTGACCTTCAGTTTTGTTTGCTACGTTTGAAGGACCAAACGATGTCGAAACGACACGAGACCACTTGGGTTAGTTAGAGGACTCATGGGATTAATTTAGACCCAGATTTTGCCCCAATTGGGCGTATTTAGACCAAGTTATCACCCGAACAAGATGACCCATTTTTCTGACAGCAAGCTGCCTAGATTGTTAGTTTCATTCCTTTGCGTCTCAAGTCCCAATATGCGCCAGTTAACAACCCAAATATGTAAAAATGCTTTCATTCCAGTTTCAATTTGTCAAGAACTTCAATAACCACTTAGTTTATATAATTTTTCCAGTCCCAACCAATGGTTAGTTTCTTAGTCTCCCGGTTTGCAAGTTTAAGTGATAGTTTCATTGTTTCGATTTGTTCAACCCATCAATTCTTTCAAGGAACAAATTTAATTATTTCAAAACGTTTTACAGGTCCAAATTTCGATTAAGGGCAGATCATCCAAGATTACAACCCAATATTTTAGATTCGATTACCATACAAGTCCAAGAATTAGGGTTTTTACCAAATGGCGAACCCGACAATCGTAACGCTTAGATCTTCACGATCTAGCACCAAAAACCAAGAATGAGAGATTATTAGATGAAGATTTTAATATAGATGATAAATATCATCGATTCTAGAGTAAAACTAGAATTAAAATTCATCAAAAGTGATTTCCGCTTACCGCAGCTTTGAGACGAATGTTTCTAGCGAGTTTAACGTTCTTGGATGACTTGATTGCCAAAACTGATGGATGCACAAGTGATTTCAGAATTTTCGATGGCCAAGTTGAGAAGAAGAGAGGATTTTTGAGAAGGTGGTGGCTAGGGTTTCAAGGGAATTCTAAAATTTGTGAAAGTGAGGCCAAGGCAAAGGGGAATACCGCCCCCCTTAACCCTTTGCGGCCGCAAAATAGGAGGAAAAAGGACTCCGGGCCCTTGGCCCGTCTCGTGTATTCCATCACGTCTCGAACCGCACGTCGCCTAATTTTTACGCTTTCAAATTCCGCGAGCAATAACGGTTCCAACGAACTATCACATGCCCTAGGATTCAGATAGTTTATATTTTTAGAACCTATTTAAGTTATTTACCAGGCTTTAGGCAAAGCCCATGGATGTATAGTTAATTGGGTTATGGTGAAGTTTCATGTTTTACATTTTAGGAAAAACCTTGATTGTGCTCAATGCATAGGACCTCATACAATGACAAGCCCAATAGTCACAAAATGATAAAACTCCAGGCCCATCATAAAAACGTAGGCCCATTAGACCAAAATTTAGGCCCAACAAGAAAAGAACCATAAATCAAGACCAAGCCCAAATAAAGAGAAAATTCAAAGTAAAAAGTCAAAATTCAAACCAATGCAAAGCCAACGTACCTATTTTGGTGACAGATGTCACAGAATATCCCAGTTGAAAGAATTTCGTCCCGAATTCAACTAGAGTCATCAACTGCACTGCCATCCGCAAATAGGTGAGGGTACTTAGTCCTCATTCCGTCTTCTCTTTCCCAAGTAAACTCAGGGCCTCTCTTTGAGTTCCATCTTACCTTCACAATCGGGATCTTGCTTCGTTTCAACACCTTTATTTCCCGGTCCATGATCTCTAACGGTTCTTCGACGAATCGAAGTTTTTCATCCACTTGAATTTCCTCTAGTGGTACATGCAACGTCTCATCAGCGAGACACTTCTTGTGATTTGAAACATGAAACATGTTATGTATGCCGTTCAACTCTTGCGGCAATTCTAGTCGATATGCAACGTGACCAATTCATTCAATAATCTTGAACGGACCAACGTACCTCAGTGCTAACTTGCACCTTTTGCCAAAACGAACAATGCCTTTCCAAGGCTACACTTTCAATAGAACATTATCCCCAACGGTGAACTCTAATGGCTTCCTTCGGTTATCAGCATAACTTTTTGATGATCTTGGGACTCTAATGGCTTCCTTCGGTTATCAGCATAACTTTTCTGATGATCTTGGGCTGCCTTCAATCTATCCCTAATCTGGAACACCTTATCGGTAGTCTCTTGTATGATCTCGGGTCCAATCATCTAACTTTCCCCGACCTCTGCCCAACATACCGGTGACCTACACTTACGCCCATATAACGCCTCAAATGGTGCACATCCAATACTCGTATGGTAACTATTATTGTACAAAAACTCCACCAATGGAAGGTGAGTGTCCCAGTTACCACCAAAGTCAATCGTGCAAGCCCGCAGCATGTCCTCCAAGGTATGAATCGTACGCTCACTCTGACCATCGGTCTGAGGGTGATAGGCAGTACTCATGTCAAGACGTGTCCCCAATGACTTCTGCAAGGATTGCCAAAATCAGAGGTGAATCGTGTGTCCCGATTGGAGATAATGGACATAGGTACCCCATGTCGAGACATAACTTCGCTGATATAGATCCTTGCCAACTTTTCCATTTTGTAGTCTTCGCGTATAGCCAGGAAATGCGTAGATTTGGTCATCCGATCCACAATAACCCAAATCGTATCATGCCCACTACTAGTCCTTGGTAGTTTCGTTATAAAGTCCATGGTGATATTTTCCCATTTCCATTCAGGGATTTCAGGTTGCTGTAATAAACCTGAAGGTCTCAGATGTTTCTGCCTTAACCTTTGCGCATGTTATATACTTACTCACATAAACGCTATATCCCTTTTCATTCCAGGCCACCAGTATAAATCTCTAAGGTTGTGGTACATTTTATCAGCACCAGGGTGTACCAAATACTTCGACTTGTGGCCTGTCCAATACGATCTCCCATACATTCCCCGTAATAGGTACCAAATCCTACCCACAAAGTATAAACCTCCATCTTCCTTTTGTTCGAACTGTCTGTCCAGTCCTCTCAACACTTCACTCTGTATGTTTGTTTCCTTTATTGCTTCAACTTGTGCAGCAATAATATGAGTCTTAATATCCGAATGAATGGTCATCCGTAGGGCCCAGATGCGTACAGGTTTGACTCTTTCCTTTGACTCAAGGCATCCGCTACTACGTTGCTTTACCCGGGTGGTACGGGATTTCACAGTCGTAATCACTAAGCAATTCCATCCATCGACGCTGTCTCATGTTCAATTCCTTTTGGTCAACAATGTGCTGGAGGCTCTTGTGGTCGGTATAAACGACACACTTTGTACCATACAAATAGTGCCTCCAGATCTTAAGAGCAAAGACCATCACGCCTAACTCCAGGTCATGGGTGGTGTAATTCTTCTCGTGATTCTTAAGTTGTCGCGAAGCGTATGCAATCACTTTATCTTTTTGCATGAGCACACAACCTAAACCTTGATGCGACGCATCACAATACATAACGAATCCATCTGAACCCTTAGGAAGTGCCAATATGGTGCATTACACAACTTATCTTTCAATGTATAAATGCGTCCTCCTGTTTTAGCACCCCATTCGAACTTTTTATCCTTCTGTGTCAGTTGTGTGAGTGGTTGCGCAACCCTTGAGAAATTTGCGATAAATAGCCGATAATAGCCTGCTAGTCCAAGGAATTGTCTTATCTCTGAAGGCATCTTAGGTGCCTCCCAGTTTTTAACTGCCTCAATCTTTCAGGATCCACATGAATTCCTTTCTCATTCACTACATGTCCAAGGAATTTCACCTCTCGCAGCCAAAACTCACACTTGGAGAATTTGGCATAGAGCTTCTCCATTCCCAATAACTCCAGGATTGTTTTCAAGTGTCCCTCATGATCCTCTTCATCCTCGAATAAATCAAGATGTCGTCAATGAATACTATGACAAATTTATCCAGTTAGGTTTACACACCCTATTCATTAGGTCCATAAATACTGCGGGTATGTTCGTTAGCCCAAAAGAACCAAGAATTCATAATGCCCATAACGCATCCTAAAAGCCGTCTTTGGTATATCATCCTCGTGCACCCTCAACTGATGATATCCTGAACGAAGATCAATCTTCGAAAAATAGGTCGCCCCTTGAAGTTGATCGAATAGATCATCTATCCTTGTCAAGGGGTAACGATTCTTAATGTTACTTGTTCAATTCTCGATAATCTATACACATTCTGAAGGATCCATCCTTTTTCTTAACGAAGAGCACTGGCGCTCCCCACGGCGAATGGCTTGGTCGGATGAAACCCTTGTCTAGCAACTCCTGGAGCTGACTAGACAGTTCTTGCATTTCTGACGGGGCTAGTCGATAAGGAACCTTAGCCACAGGCACCGCATCCGGTATCAAATCGATTCGAAAATCTACCTGTCTTGGTGGTGGCAATCCTGTCAAATCTTCCGGAAACACCTCTAGAAAATCCCGCACAATAGGTATGTCTTCGATCTTCAATTCCGCCACTTTCATGCCCATTATGAATTCTTTATTTACTTCTGGCTTCTCTCCATGTACTTCAAGTGTTTTACCACTTAGTAAGGGTATACGCACAATCTTTTCGTTACAAACGATTTCGGCTCTATTCTTAGTTAACCAATCCATACCCACCACTACATCAAAACTCCCAAGTTCAAAAGGTAAAAGATCTATCCTAAAGGCATGATCATCCAAAGTTAAGGTACAGTTCCAAATTATGTCTCTAGTCTCCACTAAGCTACCGTTAGCTAATTCTACTCATAGCTTGATTCCATACAACTGGGGGTCATATCCATTAATTTCACAAATTCAGATGATACAAAACTATTATCTGCACCCGTATCAAATAAAACTGTAGCATAATGTTCATTCAAAGTAAACGTACCCGTCACCACTTGTGGTTCCTGGCGAGCGTCATTGGCACGATTACAAACGCCCTTCCACGAGTCGGGTTTCCATTGTTGCCTTGTATAGGGTTCGTACCGATCGCCAGGACTTGATTTTGATTCTTATTCCCTGCATTCTGATTGCCCACTTGCCTTGGTGCTCTGTTTAATTTTGGACAAGTGTTACGGTAATGCTCTCGAGTTCCACACTCATAATACCCTTGCTGTGCCCCTGCTGGCCTAACCGCATTGACCGGCATCGTTGGATTCACAACCTCCTTGCAATACTTAGCTATGTACCCGGTTTGGTTGCAGACATAGCACACATGACACGACACTGTAACTAGGTGATACAGATTGCACTTTGTACACATCGGTAGGAACCGATGTAATCCTTCCTTGTAGGCACCGCAGCCACATATCCCCTCACCACCTTTGCTTTCTTATCCACTTTACTGTTCGTCGACTTACTTGATTCCCCAACATCCTTTCGTTTTTCTCCAGTCTTTACCAATGCCCCAGTCCGCACCATTTCATCGGTCAGAGTGCCTGCCTTCAAAATTGCACTCTGTATAGTTAGGGGTGCCGCGGCCGTCACCATGCCACGAATCTGTGGTACCAAACCTCAGATGTACCGCTCAATTATCTTCGACTTGGGGGTCACTAAGTGTGGCACCAGTTTTACCAATTCATGAAATCGATCGGTGTAGGCAGCATGACCCGACCCTACCATCGAATGGTTCCAGAATTCGTGTTCTAGCTTTTGCATTTCATTCATAGGACAATACTCTTCAGTTACCAAGGCTTTGAATTCGGCCCAAGTCATGGCCATTGCTGCCTCCCTACCTCGAGCCTGTACTTGGGTGTTCCACCAAGTTAATGCCTTCCCCACCAGTGAGCAAGTCGCGTACTTCACCTTCTGATTCTCAGCACAGTTACTGATATCCATCACAGTTTCCATCTTCTCAATCCAAGGTCAGGGCGATGGCTCCACCCTTTCCGTCAAACTCCTTTGGTTTACAAGTTACGAAGTCCTTGTAAGTACATCCAACCCTACCCTAAGTACATTTCCCCCAACGTGCCCATCCATACCATCTCCAGTTCCCACCAACATCTCGCCACCATTCGCACCTTCCCCGTCTCCATGATTGCCATTGTCTCCTTCATTCCCGTTATCATTCCCGTTTCCTCCGCCCATACCGCCTCCATTGTTCAGGATATTGTTACTCACTTGCGTAACAATAATGAGAATCAGCTCAACTAGCTGCTGAGCAATGATAGCGGCGATATCGGGGTTACTAGCCTCATTATTCCCAATGTTCTGTCCACCTTGATCTCTCCCACCTATGGCCCACCACGACCACCAGCACCTCTACCACGTCCTCGTCCCCTCGGGGCTTCACTCCATGGGCCGAGCTGCGGGTAACTCTCCTTGGCGGCATGTTCTATACATAAGACAGCCCATAAATAGTTATAATCCACAATCGCATTAATATAAGGCTACGAATTATTTCAGAAAATAGGCAATCATATTGTAACCCTTAATTGTCAACTCAGCATCCCAAAATCCATAATAGAATAACTTAATAATAATCAACCATAATATCCAAAACACCCCCATATCAAAGCTCGAGTCAAAAATACTATTCTCAACAATCACCAGTCAATGGTTCTAAAAAGAATCATAGAAAGGCTAATCCGCAATAGTATGGAGTGTCCCCAGTTCAATTCTTCTTTTCACCCCACGAGCATGAAGTGATGAGTCCTCCTGTCATACGACGCGTGAACTCTCTCTTGCCCTTTAGGGCTGGAGGGGTAGGTAAATTGCCACCATCATTATGAATAGTCGGTGGGTGCGTAGCCACCTCCCGTAACGGTCCTACGCGGCTCTCACAGCTGCTAACAGACTTAGGAGAATCCGGTGGTGACCCATGAATGTCTCTAATGTCCTTTGATTGAGGGAATGTGTTCCTCATAGCATATGCTCTCCTAGGTGCCCCAAACCCATATGGCCTAAAATACCTCGTCATAGACCTCGTCACCGGTCTACGTCCACGCACCGCTACTGCTTGCTTCACCAGCTTTGACGGGCCAGGTGACGCCTCTTCATTCTCCAAATCAGATGAAATATGAATAATAGAAGGGGGAACAGAATGAGTACCAGAAGTCATGGCCTAAAAAAATAAACACTTTCCCATAAAAGAACAAGTAAAAGGAGAAAACAACAAAACAACCAAAATCAATGGAACAAACATACACATGCATAATGTACACATAATCCTATTATGCATACTACATGCGGGTACTTAGGTTATAGTCTAGGTCGAATATTCCACCTAATTCTCTATAACCAATGGTTCTGATACCAATTTGTCACACCCTCGCTAAAGCGGAAACACGAGAATGCGACGGATGGGATCGTCATAACACATTGGGGGTTTAAGAGAATATCTAAGGTATTCTCCGTTCCTGGGTCATGACGTCACCCGACACATAGGAACACATGTCAAGTATAGTCAATAACATAACGGCATACCATAAATGCATGAACAAACCAAAGTCCCATTCGGGAACAAATCAACACAATCACCAAACAATACCAAATACAAAACCAAAAAAAATTACAATCCATAAGGCCAAACAATTCAAAACAATCCCCAAAGTCTCATGAAATGTCTAATGCTCCCAGAGGAGCGGTCTCATCTAAGTCCACAGCCAATCACCTAGGCTTCATTACCTGAAAAGACATGCTCTAAAAAGTCAACATACATTGGTGAGTTCACAGGTTTAAAAGTACAAATAGTTTGCCGTGCACAACATGTATAGAAAATTGTATGTGAACAGAGTACATAGCAGTCAAGATATCAACACAAGTCCCAATTCAGTCCAAGTCCAAGATAAGTCCAAGTCCAATATAGTCGGATTATATTCACCCAAGGGCAAGCCCAGGCCAAGTCAGTCTCGACTAGTATACCGACAACAATATTAACAATACCTCTCCATGATGTCCAAGCCAACAAATCCAACAACAAGCACAAGTGTAAGTACACACTCATGAATGATTATCAAGACTCAAACCATGACCCCAAACCACATACAGTGTCCCAAGTGATTTTTAAAACACGGCATAGTCCAAAACCATGAGCATGCTTTTCCCCCGAATAAAATATATTAAAAAGGGGCCGTGAAACTCATCTTGAAGAGTTATAGTTCAAATCCCACAATACGCAGAGTAAGCTCTAAAAATATAATACACCAAAGGATTAATATAGCACAAAGATAAACGACCAATATGGGTGTAATCCTTTCAGACCAGCCCTTAACGCTAATCAAGATTTTCCATCGTCGCACCTATTAGTTTAATTCTTTTGTAAATTTTAAATAAATTTTATATGCAAAACTTGTCTTAATTTAGATTATTTAGTCCCAACCCTTACTTTTAAGTTTTAACGAGATAATTCAGCATACATATCTGATTGTGCATCAGTCTTGTATAGACTGTTAGGAGATCGAAACGATAACGAAGCATTGCGTAAAAGGTATCATTTGAAAGAGGAGACTTTTAATTAAACACCAGAAAAAAAGTCACATCCATTAGACAGATTATGAGAAAGTTATGACTCGAAGAATACCGACTAAACTGCTGTCCAGATTCGTCAGTTTTGACCTTCAGTTTTGTTTGCTACGTTTGGAGGACCAAATGATGTAGAAACGACACGAGACCACTTGGGTTAGTTAGAGGACTCATGGGGATTAAATTTAGACCCAGATTTTGCCCCAATTGGGCGTATTTCGACCAAGTTATCAGATGAACAAGATGACCCATTTTTCTGACAGCAAGCTGCCTAGATTGTTAGTTTCGTTCCTTTGCGTCTCAAGTCCCAATATGCGCCCGTTAACAACCCAAATATGTAAAAATGCTTTCATACCAGTTTCAAGTTGTCAAGAACTTCAATTAACCACTTAGTTTATATAATTTTTCCAGTCCCAACCAGTGGTTAGTTTCTTAGTCTCCCGGTTTGCAAGTTTAAGTGATAGTTTCATTGTTTCGATTTGTTTAACCCATCAATTCTTTCAAGGAACAAATTTAATTATTTCAAAATGTTTTACAGGTCCAAAATTTTGATTAAGGGCAGATCATCCAAGATTACAACCCAATATTTTAGATTCGATTACCATACAAGTCCAAGAATTAGGGTTTTTACCAAATGGCGAACCCGACTATCGTAACGCTTAGATCTTCACGATCTAGCACCAAAAACCAAGAATTAGAGATTATTAGATGAATATTTGAATATATATGATGAATATCATCGATTCTAGAGTAAAACTAGAATTAAAATTCATCAAAAGCGATTTCCGCTTACCGCAGCTTTGAAGACGAATGTTTCTAGCCGAGTTTAACGTTCTTGGATGACTGATTGCCAAAAACTCGATGGATGCACAAGTGATTTCAGAATTTTCGATGGCCAAGTGGAGAAGAAGAGAGAGGATTTTTGAGAAGGTGGTGGCTAGGGTTTCAAGGGAATTCTAAAATTTGTGAAAGTGAGGCCAAGGCAAAGGGGAATACCGCCCCCCCTTAACCCTTTGCGGTCGCAAAATAGGAGGAAAAAGGCCTCCGGTCCCTTGGCCCGTCTCTTGTATTCCGTCACGTCTCGAACCGCACGTCGCCTAATTTTTACGCTTTCAAATTCTGCGCGTAATAACGGTTCCAACGAACTATCACATGCCCTAGGATTCGAATAGATTATTATATTTTTAGAACCTATTTAAGTTTATTACCAGGCTTTAGGCAAAGCCCATGGATGTATAGTTAATTGGATTATGGTGAAGTTTCGTGTTTTACATTTTAGGAAAAACCTTGATTGGGCTCAATGCATAGGACCTCATACAATGACAAGCCCAATAGTCACAAAATGATATTAACTCCAGGCCCATCATAAAAACGTAGGCCCATTAGACCAAAATTTGGACCCAACAATAAAAGAACCATAAATCAAGACCAAGCCCAAATAAAGACAAAAGTCAAAGTAAAAAGTCAAAATTCAAACCAATGCCAAAGCAAACGTACCTATTTTGGTGACAGATGTCACACCAGGAGTCCTAGTTCATTTCCAAATCATCCTGATTTAGAGAAGAAGGCTGATAAAGTGTGCACCATTGCTGCACAGCTTGAACCATCCAGTTCCAAGAGCAAGCCTCATCCCAAAAGGCCTGTTGCACGAAAAGATGAAGAAGGAAGTGGAAAGTGGTCAGGCTCAGTCTCCCACTTAAAAGAAGATTCTCAGAAGCATACCAACTGAATACATCATGTGTGGCGGTACTTCTTACTTTACCAAGGATTACATCTACAATCCCAAAAGCATTATCCACATGAACATGAAGAAAACCTCTGAAAAGAAGAAGTAGATGATAGGTTCGAAAGGAAAATCTCTTCCTTTCAGAAGCTCCAAGGTGAAGAAGAAGATAAGTGAAAACTTACCTCGGAAGAATTTTTGTTCTCGGAAGAAAGGAATGCTTTCGAAGTACTGATTTTGCTGTAGTGGATGCAAATGCTTTTGAAGGTCCTGTCTCCAAAACTCCAAAGTCATCAAAACTTCTAAGTATTGAAGGCAAAGTCTAGTCTTCCAAAGATGGTGTGAAAGATAAAGGAAGGCCATATAACTGACAGTTCTTCATCAACAACAACAAATGACCCTCAGAAGTTGTATATAGGGTCAATCACTATTGCATTATCTTCTATTCACTTTGACAAGCACAAGACCAATAAGGCTTGGGTTTCTAAATGTAACTAACCATCTAGTTATGTGCAGGATAGCTAAAACCAAAAGGAATGTATGGATCATTGATAGTGGCTATTCCAGGCACAAGACAGGCAATGTCTCTTTGCTTTAAAATTTTGAGAAAATTGATGGAGGGCCAGTTGCTTTTGGAGGAGAATCTGGTGGTTATATTACTGGAAGGGGTAGGGTCATAAATGGTAAGCTCAGCATATAAAAGGTAAATTTTGTCAAGGAGCTTAGGTACAATCTTTTGAGTGTATCCCAATTTTATGATCAGAGTCACAACATGCTCTTTAATGAGCATGAGTGCATTGTTCTCAAGCCTGGGGTGGTCATTCCTCAAGAGCATATCCTGCTTAGAGCCCCCGGGAAAGGGAACATGTACAAGATGGATTTGCAGGAAACATCATCTTCAGGAGAAGTTTCTTGCTTTCTATCTAAAGCAAATAGTGATGAGTCTTTTCTCTGGCATAAAAGAATGTGCCATGTAAACTTTAAGAACATGAATAAACTAATTAAGAATGACTTGGTAACTGGAATGTCAAAGAAAGAGTTTACAAGAGATAATCATTGTGTTGCATGCCGAAAAGGGAAGCAACACAAGGTATCTCGCAAGCCAAAGGAAATGAACTCCATCACTACACCCCAACATTTATTACATATGGATGTCTTTGGCCCCACAAGTGTAAGGAGTTTAGCAAGGACCTCTTATTGCTTGGTGATCACAAATGACTTTACAAGATACACTTGGTCTTCTTTCTTAGAACTAAGGATGAGACTCCTGAGATCTTGAAGAGCTTCATTTTGAGAATTAAGAATCAATGTGATCACAAGGTCAAGATCATAAGA
Organism: Flaveria sonorensis; assembly: GCA_025506505.1. NCBI lineage: Eukaryota > Viridiplantae > Streptophyta > Magnoliopsida > Asterales > Asteraceae > Flaveria > Flaveria sonorensis. Next base: position 46,426,871 of record CM046426.1, on the reverse strand, counting down.
TGTGATCAAGGAAAATTCAAAAACCAAATTCTTGACACATTTTGTGATGAAAAGGGTATTTCAAGACAATATAATACTCCCAGGACTCCTCAGCAAAACGATGTTGCTGAGAGGAGTAACAAGACACTTATTGAAGCTGCAAGAACCATGTTGTCTGACTCTAAACTGCCCATCACCTTCTGGGCAGAGGCAGTCAACACTGCCTGCTATGTGCAGAACAGAGTTTTAGTGGTAAAGACTCATGGCAAGACTCCTTATGAACTATGGAACAAAAGAAGACCTTTTATTGGTTTTATCAGATCATTTGGATGTCCATGCACCATCTTGAATACCAAGGATCAAATAGGCAAATTTTTGAGAAATCAGATGATGGACATTTCATTGGATACTCTTCCCAAGCTAAGGCTTATAGAGTATACAATCTCAGAACCAGAGTAGTTGAGGAGTCAGCTAATATGACCTTCAATGAGCACACACCCAATATGAAAGGTTTTGGTCCTGATTGGCTGTTTGATCTTTATTTAGTTACCAACTGTTTTAACAAATCTTGTGAAGATGTTTCAGGATCTACAGGTACCTCATCAACAGGAGATTTTGATCCAAGATTTGAGCTGAGAAGACTAAGTGTTCAAACTACTTCAGCTCCAACGGTAACTAGCTCTGCAGTTGGAAATCCTGTCAGCATAACCATGACAAATTCTTCAGCTGATATATTTGAAGTGCCTGTAAATTCTAGCATAGAGGCACAAAACTCGTATGAAGGAATTTCCAATGTAGAAGGAGATGGAGGTGGTGATAGTGATCAAGAATTCCTTGAAGCTGATAACCACTCCATAGAAGACAACATCAATAATATAACACACTCATTGGATCAAGTTTGTTTTGATAAGTGTGTTGATATGTGTGGATGACTATCAAGTACCAGATCTGAGTTTCATCAATATAGATCTATCCAAACAACTTTCTATGATTCCTCAGCTGAGAATTGACAAGTCCCATCCCACCAAAAATATCATTAGAGATGTTGAGAATGGGGTAAGAACAAGGGGACAAACCCATGATAAAAATGTTTGTCTTTACTCTTATTTCTTGTCCCATGTAGAGCCTAAGAAGATTGAAGCAACTTTGAAAGATGAAAGTTGGGTTGAAGCAATGCAGGAGGAGTTGCTTCATTTCAAAAGACAGAAGGTTTGGAATCTATGTCCCCTTCCTCAAAGGAAGGCTACCATAGGTACCAAATGGGTATTTAGGAACAAGAAGGATGATAGAGGACTTGTCATCAAGAATAAGGCAAGACTAGTAGTTTCAAAGGTACACACAAGAAGAAGGGATTGACTGCACAGATAATTTTGCTCCTGTAGCAAGACTTGAAGTTGTTAGGATATTCCTGGCTTTTGCAGCATCCAAGGGTTTCAAAGTCTAACAACTTGATGTCAAGTGTGACTTCTTATATGGGGTAATTGATGAGGAGGTGTATGTCAAACAACCACCTGGCTTTGCAGACCCTGATCATCCTAATTATGTCTGCAAGTTTGACAAAGCTCTTTATGGGCTGCATCAAGCTCCAAGGAAGTGGTATGAGACACTATCATAGTATCTCTGACATGGATACAAGAGAGGTACTATTGATGGAACACTCTTTATAAAAGGATCAGGAAATGACTTGATGATGGTTCAAGTTTATGTAGATGACATTATCTTTGGTTCAACTTATCCGAAGCTCTGCAAAGTCTTTGAGAAGCTGATGAAGAAGAGATTTGAAATTAGTGCTATGGGGGAACTCAATTTCTTTCTAGGAATTCAAGTGAAGCAGGTTGATAATGGCATCTTCATAAACTAGTCAAAGTATGTGTAGGACATGCTTACTAGATTTCATATGACTGAGTGCAAGGTTGCTAAGACACCCATAACCAGAAACCACTCTCTAGGACCAGATATTAAGGGGGGGGGGGGTTGTTGATGAACATCTATACAGGGCTATGATTGGGTCTTTTATGTACCTCACTGCCAGCAGGCCTGATATTATGTTTGCTACATGTATTTGTGCAAGATATCAAGCAACCCCAAGATGTCACACCTGGTTGCTGTCAAGAGAATTCTCAGATATCTCAAAGGTGCTCCTAAACTGGGCCTTTGGTATCCAAAGAATCCTGACTTCAATCTGTATGCCTATACAGATAGTGACTATGGTGGCTGCAATATGACTACAAAATCTACATCTGAGGGATGTCAATTTCTTGGTGGGAGTATAGTCTTTTGGCAATACTAGAAACAATCCTGTGTATCTGCATCAACTGCTAAAGCTGAATACATTATTGCTGCAAGATTTTGTGCTCAAGTGCTTTGGATCAGAATCAGATGCTAAACTATGGATTCAACTTCAAGGAGACTCCCATCCAAATAGACAACAATAGTGCTATCTCTATTACAAAGAATCCTGTACAACACTCAAAGACAAAGCACATTAACATCATGTATCATTTGATTAAAGATAATTTTGAAAAAGGATTGATAAAACTAGTCAAAATTAACACAAATGAACAACATGATGACCTGTTCACAAAAGCTATTGATGAACAGAGATTTAAGTATCTTATATCAACTATTGGGATGATCAACTTTGAGTATGATTTTCTTTAAACTAAACTCAAGATTATTTTTTATAATATGTGTGTCTTAAGTTGTCTATATCATCACCATATAAGCCTTGTTTTCTTTGGAAGAAACTTTTTAAAATGATATCCCTTAGGATTTTGAGAATTTTGGATATATTTTTCTTCGAAAGACATCAAGTTGTCTTTGAAAGAAAATTATGTCTTCAAAACAAATAACTACTTTTGAGAAATTAACCATCGAAAGAAATTTGAATATATCTTCCGAAGCTTATATTTGTCACTGAGTACTAGGGGTGTGCAAAAAACCAAAATAACCGAATCGTAACCAAAATAACCGACGCAACCGAACAAAAATAACCGAAACCGCTTAAGAAACCGACTGTTTGGTTTGACGATTTTTAGAAACCAAATTTTTCGGTTCGGTTTTGGTTTTGCTTGTAACAAAAACCGAAAAAACCGAACCAAAACCATACAACCAAACTTGTATATTTAGAGGTATAATCATACACTTATAAACATTAGTAGTATTAGTTACTTATTTAACTTATTTTATCTAAAAGAAAATAAATAGTTAGGTTTCAAGAATAATCTTAAACTTTTTTTGTTTGAATTAATAGATTAAAATGTTTTATTGAATTTTATGTTCTTATATTTTATGGATTGCATTGAATTTTATTATCAACTAATTTATAAGAATATATAGATTATATTTAAACATCAATACAATTATGTAAGGCTAAAGTTTTTAGTTTAAATTCATTATTAAAATATATTTTTCTTTAGAAACTTAAAGCCCAAACGGTAAAACCGAAAAAAAGCGAAACCGGACCGAAACCGAAGTGAAAACCGAAAACCAAAAACCAAAAAAACCAAAACCGAATGGTTTTAAAAGCCTAGAAACTGAAATATCGGTTTTTGGTTTTGGTTTTAGGCTAAAACCGAACCAAACCGACCATGCACACCCCTACTGAGTACTTATACATATTGAAGGACTATTTTCTTCCGAAAGCAATTAAGTCACGGAAGCTTTATTCACTTATTGAATAAAATTTCTAATATTGGATATCTTCCGAAGTAAAATATCTCTAGGAAGCAAAAATACTCTAAGTAATTTTTCTTCCGAAGCAAAATTCTTGAATAGCTAAGGAATATCTTCGGAAGCCAAATTGGTTTTGTAAGTTTTCTCAAAAAAAACTTCCGAAGACAAATTACCTTCAGAAGATTTTAGACTTCCAAGATAACTACCTTTTTGGACACTTTTTCAGAGGTGGAACCGACATTCGGATTTAAAGTTTATTCGTTTGCATTAACTTTGTCTCAAATCCATCTCATATATATACTTGTACAACGGTTCCCCCTCTTTCACTCTCTCCTTCATCTACAAGATTCAAACCCTAAATTCACCTACAAACCGACCTTGTTCTTACTTTCCTTCATCTCAAAGCTACTCGAAATGGCCAACCCTGATCCTCGAAACCAACCGGATTTCTCCATGCACTTACACAAGCAACATAATCAAGTAGCTCAGTTATCGTCTGAGAAAGATCCAGGTTTCTCAGACGTTTTCCACTACTTATCCTTAACCAACTAACTCATCGCCCTCACACTCGACCCTCCATTATATGAAGATCAATTTTTGGAGTTCTGGATGGTAGGAAGGCACTGTCTGCCACAGTGAAGGTGAGGATAGTATTCATCACTCCAGCCACCATCAACTCTCATCTAAGGCTAGATGATGAAGAGGGTGACTTATCCTTCTCTAAGTCTGTTGTTAACAACTCATTCTGGTAGATGGGCTATGAAGGGGACTACTCTGTAAGAACCTTTAAAAAAGGTAAGGTCTCATCCAAGTGGAAGTACCTACTCTATGTGGCCATCCACTCACTATCAAACAAACATGGAGGTTGGGACCAAATTCTCGAGGATCTTTCCTATATAGTCCATGGAATGGTACTGGGGGTCAAGTTCAGGTATTATCAATTTGTATATACAAATCTGCTTGCAAACTTGGACTTCTTAGAATATTATATGTTCCCTAGATATGTTCAATACATTCTTAGCTATGAACTGGGTTCACAGTTAAGGGGAACAAGTAATATTCTTAAATTGGGACAGATGAAGCCCGGCATCTTCAAGACAATGAGAAAGCCCACTGTTGGCTTCTCAGGGGTAGAAGCAGCCCTGGTCCCAAAAATGTTAGAGCTCATTGCTCAAGGTGACAACTTGGCAGCACCAGCCAATGTTGAACCCACACCTTCAACATCTGCTACCCCACACAGCCACAAATCACCATTACCTACCAAAGAAAGTCCAAACAAACCCCCTGCTTAGTCTACTCAGGTTGAGCAGGCCCCCAAATCACCAACCATACAGGAAAAGTAGATACTGAAGCTCCCACTTCTCTTGATAAGCAAACCACTCCCATCATTTCTATGATCAGTGCTGAGGTTCCTCATGCTCAGCCTGATAAGCTCACAACACCAACCTTAAGCCTTCACTTAGAGTCTCAAAACTCTAGTGATCAACCTTTAGGGGAAAGTTACCATCCCAACCACTTGACCTCAACCAACCAATACCAAACCTTGAATTCTATGATGATGAAGATATAGGATTCAGTGAGTACCATGAATCTCTCTTCTCCACCCTCACTCAAGGAAAGATGAGTGCTCCTGCATCACCTATATCTAGCCCACACCATCTACCCATAACTGAGGTGGACCTTCCTGAACTTGTTTAGGAGGCCCATATGGAAAAGGCTCTCACTTTTGTAATTGATTACATCATTAAGACCTCAACCATGGCAACCCAGCACATTAACACTTCCTTTGAAGATGTCAGTGTGTAGGGGAAAACCAGCAGCCAAGAAACTAAAGCTAGTGATAAGGAAGAAGACCTTGGTTCTATTCTCTTACCCCCTATGATTCTTTTGATGAAGATGAGGGGAGTCTGCAACTAAAGGTGCACAAACTGTCCAACCTTTGCACCTACTTAGTTTCAAAGGTTAGTCACCTAGAATCTCAAGTGACTATCTTACAAAGAAGGGTCAATGACCAGTAACTTGAGATCACCGATCTCAAGAGCAAGTTAGTTAAGAGACCCATCAAGAGGACTCAACCAGACCCACAAGAACCTATGAATATGGTGGACCTAACTCCTAGCTCCCCTATGCAAGAGGATGATGCTACCAAAAAGGGGGAGAAAGTCTTACTTACAATCACAAAACCTGGGAGTTCCTCTCAAAGTATGGACATGGAGGACTCACCACCCTCATTTACGGTTATCCATACTCAACAACCTCCTCAAGTCCACCTTGATATGGACTCACTCATTCAAAACTTGTTTGAGAAGGGTATACCAAGGGC